>QFFB01003882.1:0-25331 GCA_003316465.1 Ramaria cf. rubripermanens | reverse complement strand
CCAAATAAGCCACAACCATGATGTCATGGTCATGGGACTGTCCAAGGCTGTGCAAACCAGTGCAAGGCTGTGCAGACCAGAGGAGATGATTGGTTATCTTTTGTCTATGAGGAAGAGGCCAAAGTCATGAACCTGAGCATCCTGTGGATCCTGGAGATGGTGTCTGGTCTCAAGCCGATATCTGAGGTCATCACATATGTGCTGCTTGAAGCTGTCCCAGAGTGTTCTGAGCTCTGAAGGAAAGCAAAAGGCCAGGATGGTGACAAAGAGGTGTCTGAGCTGAGAGCCAGTTTTCATCTCACTGGCCTCCCAAAGACACATTGACCACTCCCTATCATCCTCCAGAAGGCCCCTTGCCAGACAGGCCTCCTTGTAGGTAGGATATTCTGTGCCATCTACCAACCTGAGCTCCTCAAAGGACCTTGCCCCCTTGACCACTGTGAGGAGATGTGCAAATAAAAGTGCTCTCCTGAGGAGGGGCCTGCAAAATGAATGCAACCAATGCTATATCCTCTTTGGCGAGGTTTCCATGCCTTTGATGCTTGGTGCCAAGTGAAATGCTCAGGGAAATCCACATAGAGCACATCGCATGCATGAGGGTAATTGGCATTGGCCTCAAAGTAAGCCATGAGCTTGGTCTTTGACCTCTCTGCCCTGTCCAGGATGGTGACCTCATCAGTGTTAGGATCAAAGGTGATCATGTGCTGTCTGCCATCATTGCGACGACAATATTTTGGATATCCATCCCCATCCATAGAAATTTCCTCACAGAAAGGCTTTGGAAAATGCTTGCTGCACTTGCCATCTTTCATGCAGGGTGCCCTTGGATTCTGATCACCACATGGACCATTAGTCATCATGTCACAGACCAACTTGTAAAGCAGAGGATGGGTCTCTTTATCAGGGAACTCTGCTGAAATCATAGAATCAATCTCATGTGAATGTCTGATCTTGGAGTCTGTCAAACCAAATGAGGAGGTGCATGTGTGGAAGGCCCCTCTTCTGGAATTCTATGGTGTGGATGTGAGTGATGGTGGCCCCAAATATGTTTTGCTTGATGATCAAGTCAAGGAGGTATTTCCTTTTGATGTGAAATGCCCTGGTGACCAAGTCAGGTCTGTCCTTAATGGTCTGTCCAGGCAACAATGCATCCTTGATCTCTTTCCAGTTGGGATTGGCAGTCAGAATGATAAACAAATCAGAATGACCTTGCTTCCTTGTAATAGCCAGAGAGTTCTGCATGTTTGCCTGCATATCCTGTGTACCTCCTTGAAAATATTGAGGCACAACAGATATTCTGCCTATGTTGTTTGCATCTTGCACATCATTGTCCATGCCTGAAAATGCATCCACCACCTGATTATAGAGCTCAGCATGTGGGTGTATTGATTTGCCCTGATCCACCTCAGCCTGCCTTGCTCTGCAGAAGCCCAGTTGTCTACAATATACTGCTGGAATAGTTTGCCACCCCTGAGGAGTGTTGTGGCCTCTCCATGTCTCTGAAAGAGATGATAGGCATGGTACTGTATCTGGGTGACATGCCTCTGTCTGGGGTTGTGACCTTGCTCACCCACTACCTGTCCATTCCAATATGGAATCTCTGGATGCCACCCCAACTCTCCTTTGGGAAAGAGAAAGACATAGTGAAGAGGGGCATAAGATGGATTGGTATCATATATCCTCTGAAAATGACCCCCTTGCAGCTGGACAATGATATCCCTAGGATCAGATGCAACACCCTCCCCAGGAAGGACAATGGCAATGTCATCTCCAGTAGGGATGTTATACCTCCTGGGATCAGTGTATGCCATGTATGTGAGCCTTGCATGGATACTATGGTTCTGCCCCTGATCCCTGATCCTCTGCATGGCTTGCTTATAGATCTCAACAAAGGGATTGCATTCCATGAGCATGTCCTGCAAATTTGACATGACGGTTGGAGAGAGTGCCACATTACGCTGCATCCTCTGCTGCAAAGCTAGTTCTTGATCATATACATATAGCTGAGCATACTGAGGAGCACCCTGGGCAGGAATGAGAGCACCATGGGTATGATAGAGCTCACCATGCAACTTGAGGACATATGGACCATTGCCCTGAAGCAAGCTCTGATCAAATTTAGCTCCAAGAGAAGTAAATGCAAATGCAGAGTTGTACTGCCTGATATTCTGGCGAAATTGTTTTGCCTCAGGGTCTTGGCCTTCCAAGAGGAGCTTCAATGTGTTAGGGACATCTGTGAGCTTAGGAAGCTGTATATTTCCAGGCAGGCAGCAATCACCAAATTTAGGCCGTGCATTAGAAGAGCTCTGGAGGCATTCTGCCTCCCAATGTAATGCATTACAATCAGGACACACAACATTCATGGGACCCAGATCATGAGAAGACACATCTGCCTCAACTATTCTAGAATGACCTGGTGGGAGACCATGCTGCCAAGGGGAAGGGGGTTGTTGAGGATCAGGAGGTGGTGGGGCTGCTGAGGGACAGGAGGCTGCTGAGGGACAGGAAGTGGATAAGGATTGGGAGCTGGTGGTGGATTGGCTGGTACCAATGGCTGAGGTACTGCTCTAGCACCTGGAAGTAGCCTCTGTCTCTGTGCATCAGCCTCAGCCTGCATCTGTGCAATCCTTGCAGAACCTAGTACAGGGGGTACAGGAGCTAATCCTCTTTCTAAGGGTGGAAATGCAGCTGCCCAAGCATGTAGGCTTGCCATTCCTTCAGCCCCCACTGGAGGAGGATTAGAAGCTGGGTGTACAAATTGTTCCCTGTGTCTTCCCATAGGCTGTGCTGCCATAGCTGGTATGGCTGGCATAGCAGCTGCCTGAGCATTCAACCCTGCAATTCCTTCAGCCCTCACTATAACAGAAGCAGCAGCAGAAGCTGGCTGTGCAGGCTCTTGCACCGGTCTTCCCCTTCTCCTTTGCTGTACTGGCACAGCCGGCATGGCATGTGCCAGAGAATGCAACTCTGCAATAGTTACAGAACCTACTACAGGAGGAACAGAAGCAGCCTGTCTCAATCCAGAGATGGCATCAGCCTGAGCATGAAGTGCAGCTACCTGAACTCTGAGACTCCCAATAGATATTTTTGACTTTGTGGGAATGAATACATTTGAACAAATCAAAATGCTCAGAGAAGAGAATGTATCAATTGTCCATTGGAGCCCAAGGTATGCTGAGGCTGGAGCCTGTTAGATCCCTATTTCACCTTGGATCTTGGGCGCACTGGTGCTGGAGGTGCTGAAGGAAAATCAAACAACACGTATCTAAAAGCTTCAAACTCCAAGGAGTCTTTAAAAACTCCAAGCTCCACATGCGTCTATTTCATCTCAGCTTATTCCATCATCTCAGTTCAGCCCAGCCAGATGATGCAGCCCTACCCATCAATTATCAGTTCATTTTTATCCCCATGCCAGCCATCAACAACACAGCTTCAAACTCTATTCCCCTTCAGACCTTCAAGTACCCAACATTGCCCCCATTATCATGATAGTCACTTGATTTGGAAGATATGCAAAGACATGCCGAGCTTCATCATATGCTTTACCCCCAGTCACCTAAAGCAGCATGGCTCTCAACAAAGAAGTCACATTCCTATATTCCAAAATCATATGCCATTGGAGAGTCTGTGTTTTTCCAAGATGATGTGCAACCATTCATGTTCCTTGGATACATGGGCAAGGTCATTCATAATGAAGGAAGAGAAGAATACAAGGCAGAATTCAGGGCTCCATACCCAACCAACCCTCCCACATCAATCCAACTCAACCTTCATCATAGAGCTACTCAAGACCATATACAACTGTCTCACCCTCATGTTCTATCATGGAGTGGATCAAGGAGAAGCGCAGGAGTTATGTCTGTTATTGATTCATCACCCTCATTCTTATGACTCAATTGTGCCAACTAATGTCATGACTCATCTCGGAGAAAGTGGACCATTGTATGACTATGATTGGTGGATATTTATAGTGTTTTTGTTATGACTCACTTTGTTTCAGAATAACTCACCTCAGTTCTATTTTAGTCAGTCTTTTCTTGTCATGACTCATACTTGTTCTATTTTTGGATCTTTTATTACTCATTCTCCATACTTTACCCCTATATGACACATTCTTGCTTACTTTCGCTATTGTAATTTCTCCCTTGTTTCCCCTTTTGTGTTTTGTGTTCTTGCCATTACTCATTCTGACTCAGACCTGCTTGCTCATCATATGACTCAACCCAT
The DNA here is from genome assembly GCA_003316465.1 of Ramaria cf. rubripermanens. Taxonomy (NCBI): domain Eukaryota; kingdom Fungi; phylum Basidiomycota; class Agaricomycetes; order Gomphales; family Gomphaceae; genus Ramaria; species Ramaria cf. rubripermanens. Next base: position 21,104 of record QFFB01003882.1, on the reverse strand, counting down.
CACAGTGCATGACATCATTGTAGCTTGGGGATGTGTATATAAAGGGCTCAGTCTCTCAGTACAATAACAAGTCAAGTTCAGTCTCAAGTCAAGTCTCTCTTAAGTCTTATGCTCAAGTCAAGTCAAGTCCCAAGTTTAGGGCACAAGCTGAAGCTTTGTCACAGGACATAGCCGCGCATATGTCACAAGTCACATGTCACAAGTTCTACGTCATATGTCACACAAAGCAAGGCGATCATCACAAGAAGTCACCTGTGTTATATCCTAGTTCTTCAGGTTGTATGACTTGTTCTCAGTACCAGTCAACCCACAGCTGTAGTCTCTTTGCCCACAAATGACTGCATTATAGACCATCCAGGTAGAAGGACCATTGCATGCAGGCTAATCGGTATTATTCCTGTTAGTGCATCTTTAGCATGTGCATGCTCTCCCTGTCCCAGATCACCACAAGGCAAGATCCCCAACTCTATATACCTTGGGACTTCAGATCATGTACCTTGGGCCCCCAGCCTTGGCATACTTTGGCCACACTTGGTCACACACTATTGTTATGTCTATTATTACTCTCCTGCCTATTCTTTGTTAGATCCTGTTATAAAGAGCGCAGGATAGGACTTTTAAGGACAGTGAATTGACTTTATTCTACTTTATCATATGGACTCTCTAATTAAATTCTATCTCTTCCATTTTAATCACCTTTTATATTTTCTATCCACCATTCATCAACAGTTCACCTGAACATTTCACCATTCTCTATAAACTCTACCATTTCTTTCTCTTCCATCATTCATTATCCATCAATCTGCATATACATGCATATTCCCAAGCCAACAAATCTATCACCAGATACAAGTCAAGGTGCAAAGCAATGTGTAGTTTTTCATTTTTTCTTTTATTTTACTGATCAGATCATCGTTTCTATTGTTAAGTCTGTGTGTACAGCAGATTTAACTTGCATTTTGGATTCAGATAGAGCCAGGGGCTCTATAAATCATATGGTACTTCATTTCTACTCCTATACTCCTATTTATTACTTCAGTATATTACTTTGAAATATGTAGTTAAATATGATAACCTTCTTCAATATCCCTTTGTCCATCTGACTCCATTTTTGAATCCCTTAATCATTTCCTTTGGGTGATGCTCCAACCTCTGCAGAGACTATTCTTGGCTTCCCCAAGTAGTGCATATTGAGAACCTAGCTAGGGCATATACACATGAACATGAGGATTCCACTTGCAATCTTGGTGATCTGATAGCATCTGGCAAGATACCACACTCCTATGTGGTATGATCAGCCACTTCCCACTCTTCTCCTCTCTCTGAGTTTCTATTCTGCCCTTCTCCTGAGCAGTGATACATAACAGCAACATATGAATGTTGGTTACCACCCTACCAATCTCCCACATTGACTACTAATCTCCAGTATTGAGCCTGATCTGCCATCCTCCAGTGAGAAACTAAGTTGGCTTAGAAACTTCCCTGTGCTCATCTCCAAACTCCAAACAAACTTCAGACATGAGACAGTAGAGCCACCACTCCTGCAACCCCCCACCATTATATCACAATATATCAAGCATACTAATTTTCAAACTAGATTACTCTTTATCTCTATACACCCTCAAGAGAAACATATGTAAAAAAACTTCATTATTTAACAAATTCTCAAGATGAGTTATTTATAAATAACTTTTATTTCATAGTTACTCATATTCTGATTAAATTCATCATATCCTTGTCCCATAAATATACAATTACTTTACTATTTGCTATGTAATGGAACAATATCCATACTTCTGCAATTATCATAATAAGCTTAAGTATGTTATTTTGAAATTTTGGAAAATCCTCTCACCCTTTCATGCTTATTGAAATATTGAAACTTTTTCTGTTTGTCACTCAGGGTTATTGTATTATTGACAGGATCTTGGCTTACTTCCTTGCACTAGGTTTTTCTGACATTATATTCCCTGTATTCAAGATTTGTCACCCTACCTTATGTTAATAATATGACAAAAAATTCATCACTTCCCTCACAAGGATATTATATACATATGTTTGTTTATTTCTTGATTTCCACTTGATTGTTATACAATGAATAACACATGTTTTGTCCAGATTTATCAAGGCTGTTTATTATTAAAATTCAGCTGGGTTTATTCATACTTTATATATGTCTCAAATTGTAATAAAAGAATAAGGATCTTCACTGTTTGCCATGCTTCCAAATTATCAAAATAATTCCTCTATTTTCACTATTTGTTGCTGTGGGTTATGGTAAACAAACAGTGACTTGCACCTAGTGATCACACTCGTGTCATCAGCTCCTAATCCAATGTTCCATGGGGCTCTGCGTTAGGTTCACGGATGTTACCCAGAACTTCAGAGGTCAGAGACTTCGAAAGTGTACGGGGGGGGGTAGGGACTTGGCTTCAACTTATGGGTTGCGCCACCTACTATTGTTCGGTCCCTAATTTCGGGGGTCGGAGTATCGGAGGTAGTCCGGAGGTTCGGACTCGGAGTTACTAATAATAGTGTCTAACTATGGAGGTAGTGATGCGAGGGGACTGGAGGTTTGTAACGCGGAATTAAGTTGATATTCGAACTAAAGAACTGGATACAAGTTTGGAGGACTATTAATACCTCGTAAACTAATTGTATCCTAAGAACGTATAACAAGAAGGATATAAGAGGCGTATAACAAGCGGAGTTCAGAATAGGGTCAGAGGTTCGGATCGAGGGAGGTACAAGTATTCTACTTTGGGTCGTAAATGAGAATTATCCTTTGAGAGGTAAACAACAAGAACTAAAACGGAACATAATAACTACTTCAGAGTTTGGAGGTCTGAAGGCTCGGAGCTTCAGTGTTAGATCTCAGGGATCTAACACTCCACCCATGTGTTCACATATGTATAAGTAGCCAGATCAGTAGCTTAGCTACTTGAATCAAATACAGTTTTAGCCCATCCCTCATATCATTGAGGCCGGTTATGCCCTCGAGTTAATGCGCCTCGAGTTTCCCTATCTTAGAGTCTTCTATTCCCTCTTCTTCTACATTTTATCATACATCCCCTCGAGCAACACGCTCATGATTGATTGAGATATATTGTAAACAGATTTATGTAAACTCATGATTTGAGGCGTTTTGGCACTGGTGTTTCGAGTCCTGATCCGGCCAGATGATCGAGACTGGACATGGGTTAGCTGGACTTCTAATGCTTCTCGAGCATTTTTGACGCGTCCGCGTAGTGCAGGCCACAGATGCGCATTATCTTCCAGTCGCCAGATCCATCAGTATCGTGTGCAAGTAATCAGATAGCAAAGAAATTTTTGTCCCAAGTCTGGCCTAGCATGCTCATCGACGTCCCAGGATTATCCTCGCATAGTGGGTAGGCGGTCTAAGAGATCTTTAGAAGTTGGCCGTGAAGCGGCGGGTGCCCAGCACGCGCGCAAAAATACTACCAATTGCAGCCCGGTGAAATCGATCATGTCCAAATGCGAGTGGAGAGCATCGAGATAGAAACAATCCTCCATGTCTGAGTATGGAGCCAATATGTAATTGTTAGGGATAGCCTTGCCGCCATTCTGCATGAACCATGTCATCAACCCAAGTGTGTACACGTCCGCCGCGTGACAAGGGTGGTATTCCGCCTTGTCCGCGAGCGTCGGGTGGACTGTTATAGCATCCTCTGGCTGCGCATACTCACTGAATATCTCACACGGATTATCGGCACGCTCTACAGTGCCAAAATCGCCGAGTAGAAGTTGCGAGCCTCCGCTACCAACGAGAACGTTGTATGGGTGCACCTGGCAGTGTGCATAACCAAGCTCATGGAGGTAGGCTACGGCACGGCACAGCTGCAATGTCCACTCGAAAACGGGAGGCTTCATGTCAGGAGTAAGATAATGTTCGAGAGATCCCATGTAATGCTCCGCGTATATGGCGTTGTCTGTCACAGCAAGGTACCGCACAATATTCGGGTGAACTAGTTTGATTGACTGTAGAAACGTACGTTCCTTTTCAAACACAGCCCAAGAGTCGCGCATACACATCAAACTGTAGGGAGTATCCGGGGGGGTATTTCCTCGGAAACTTCACCACAGCGAGACGAACCTTTGAGATTGCATCGGTTGTCGGGGAAGACCCAATGGCTTGTACGACCTTGTCATTCGTGAGTGCCACGGCATGTGTCGATGGCTCGCTACGATAACCACCTTCAAGCCTTTTGACAGAGTCCGTTTGCGAAAGGTCATCTCCGGATTTGTCCACACGCTCTCGAAGTAGATTACGCAATATGATAGCGCTCGGGCGCACGTCCGGTTTCGACCAGCAGAGGTCCATAATTTCCGTCAATTGAAGTCCATCAATGGGAAGACACCGATTCCCGTATGAACTACCATCAACATCCCAGAGGTCGTCTGGAACATCTTTACCTGCCTGCTGAATGAACCATGCCAGTGATCCCAGGGAAAAGATATCAAGAGCATCCCCTCGTGCTTCGTGAGTCCCATCGCCTTTGTCTCTGATTGCAGATACCCGCGAAAAGTCACATCTTTAATTGTGTACCATTGTTTGCAACCAGAATATTCGACGGACGGGGATGGTTGTGCGCCCATCCCCTAGAATGGAGGTAGACGAGCGCATTACAGAGCTGAAGCGCCCATTCAACCACAGGCGCGTTTGTACGCGGTCCAAGGTAGTGATCGAGGGACCCGAGCGGACAGTGCTCCATGAAGATATATTCGTCCGTGACCTCCAAATACTGGACAATATTTGAATGTGCAGGTTTCACGTCCAGGAGAAACTCGGATTCTGTAGGTTGGCGCGATATGTCGCTTTCCTTGTGACTGAGCCTGATTAGCTTGACCATGCAACGTCTGACATCGCATGCGGATCCCTCACGTTGGACAACGGAGGGAAATTCGGGCTGATATATGATTTGCTGTACGGGAGTATGCTGAGGGGGTGCTGTATCTTCCATATCTGTATCATTGTGCGGCACCTTTAGTGAGGAGTACATATTTGTGGGGATGAAATAAAACTCACCTGTCTTTGAGGAAATGTCATCTTCAGGTGGGTTTGCATCTTCTTTGGCTGGCATGGAGTAACAACTGATGGATCGGACCCGAACAAAAAGATTGGTAATCCGCAAGTTCCCGGCGATGGGTACGCTAACGAAGCCAGATTCGGCAAGCCAAGTACTTGAAGCTTGAAATTTGAAAGTACTATGACTGGCAGGAGGATGTCGAAGGGATGGACATCACAACTGTGTGGTACGGCGAAGTCTGTCAAGGATAACCTCTTTGTATGTGTTTGTGTTGCCGCTTCTAGTGAATTTCGTACTAACTTTCTGAATTCCAGTCTCATATGAGACGCAAACATCCCCATGGTGATCAATTTGGCTACGGCTTGATTTGGTTTCCGTATAAACTCTTTGCTATACAACTTTCATATGCACCAGGTGCGCAAGAGCTTACGAAAGCAAGAATCATTCTACTAGTTACAGAGCCAGGACCACCGCTCCTAATCATCATCACTCCACGTCACTGGAACCCAGAGATAAACTATGCAGGCACTATAAGCGAAAATACCCCTATTTTCCAGTACTTCAGGGAGACATTGGATGATCAAACGATCATGTTAGCTGTCAAAATCCAATCATGTACATTAAAAGACCAGAAGCCTGCCTCACGCCATCTCAGCTCCTACCATCCAGGAAGTCAAATTTATGATATCAAATCCATCCTGCGACTCGAAGCTCTTTGGTGTGAGCGCCCCTGAATCTCTCAGTTTTGTGGTGAGTTTGACCTCGACTGAGCTGTGTGGGCCGATGAGTACTCTATATGAAGATAACCACTCTCAATTGAATGGATGGCTGATTCTAACATCCGCTCGCTATCAACAATTATATCACTCACAAACACCGCGGGCGCAGGGCTCTCACATCTCCCTAGTTTCCGGGTGTCTCCTGTCATAGCGTCAGTATGAAACCACCCAACCTTTTAGTAATGTCTGGTGTCAGGCCTGGACATACTAAATATATTATAATATTCTACTGACTATCTCACTATCAGATGTGTAGTCTTCATTCTAATATTGTTCTTGCTAATACATCCATTCGAGCGATGTGCTCACGATTGATTCACTGTAAATAGATTTACATAAACCCATGATTCGGGGCCCTGGTGCTTCGAGTCTTGATCTGGATGAGACTGCATGGACAGCCGGACCGCCGTGCCTCACGACCTTCTGCAACGAGCCTTGCCCATTCGGGTATGGCTTCCAACAAAGTGCGCTCCATGAGGCGTCGGAGTTCTTCAAGTGCTTCGAGATCGGCAGGCTGGGTGATATGAGGTTCCCGCATGAGGAGACGATCGTTCTTATTATAGCCGTGGGTATAAAGGTAATTATTCCCTTGCAGTCTCTCATATTGATACATATCTCGAGCGAATCTTTGATGATTGTTTACAGGCCAGAAGTCAGCGTCAGCGCCCGCTTCTGTGCTTCACATTAAGAAAGTAACCCAGAGAGGACACTCCTTCACGAAGGATATTTACGCCTCTCATCCGATACACAACATTGAGTTATTCAAAAACGTGGCCAGCGCCTCCATAATAGAGAACAAAACAAAATGGTATTGCAACTTCAGTAACAATGAGTCGCCACCCATCAAAAAATGTCTTCAAACACAAGCACATTATGAGGCTCCGCTGTGCTCATCCTAGCTCGAGCGTGCAGCGTCCGAGCTTCACGACCCCCCGCGACGAGCGTTGCCCATTCGGGTACGGCTTCCAACAAAGTGCGCTCCATGAGGCGTCGGAGTTCTTCAAGTGCTTCAAGATCGGCAGGCTGGGTGATATGAGGTTCCCGCATGAGGTCGGAAAATCTTGGGAGAATAGACCATAAAGGGACAACACATGCACCCTCCCAGTCTATGACGCCTGTGATAATAGTAGGATCGGTGCTGTCAACCATTATATTGTGTGCGCCCAAATCAACGTGAAACAAAACATTTATGGACCATGGCGAAGGATCAGAGGCTTCACCGTTGTCAAGATAAGGCAACAGTGCAGCCTTAATATCTGCAATGACAGGGACAATGTGGGATATTTCGTCTTCTGTCAAGGGTATCTCTCGCGGAAAACGCATGTCTAGACGAGCCAAAGCCAAAAGCCAGTCTCTGGCGCAAGAAAACGGGCCGCACTTGCTCCGTGCCGGCGGGGCCGTCGTTTTCCCAATATCTGTAGGCATAAATGTCATGGGGCCAACGTAGAAGCCATTCTTGTCATTATCTCCAGAAGAGTTTATGCTCCCAATGGCTCCAAAACGGAGCCGCATGAGCTGTGTCCACACACCGACAATCGCAAGGCCTACTTCTTGACGTTGATCAACGGACAACGATGGCCATGTCAGATAGAGACTTGTTCCTTGAATCTGAAAGAATTTGTCTAAATCCAAACACTTCTACTATAGTGCGCTCGACCTACATCTTCTAAAAGCATCCATTCTCCCCCAACCTCGCCGCTTTTATCTTTATCGTGATAGTAGACTTCAGGGACTGGGATAGAACTGTGGGCCCTCACGTATCTCATCGCAGCTATCTAAGGAGGATAAGTGAGTATGTGAAACGTGCCATTCAAATGCGCGGCGAACCTCCGCTTCCATGGTGTCTTCGGGATAAACTCCAGCCCCATATTCTGTGAAACTTGGGGAGAGGACCCTACCGATCACGGTACGTCCATCATCCATAGTGACACGGTATACCTGGATATGAACCGAGTCAGAAATTAATTGTTGCAATCGACGTTGCCGTGACATGGGATCGTCATCATCGGATTAGCAGAACACAAACTTTATGGTTGGCACCTGGATATACGTTCGTGAGAAGGTAATTGAAAAGTTGGTGATCTGTGGCCATTTACCAATACTGATGCCGTCCAATTTGGTGCATCGAGCACCCAATAGTCCCTGCGCCCTCTTCCCAATCAGCTGCGAGCGATATCCCCAGCCATCCTTCTCATAATGTACCGCGTTGGTGTGTGGGGAAGACGAGAGTTCATCGTTCATGAGTCAGTATCGGCGTGTGATTAGGGCGTTTGAAGACCGATCAGTCCGTGCATGACCTAATAATGTCACCCAAGAAATTGTGACACCTTGTTATGGGCAGCCTGTTCGTGGTCACGAAGACCAACATAGCCAAGCCCTCTTGTCTAGGATGAACTTATAAATTTGCCATTTCAATTTTGGACCCAATCTAACAGCCTGCATGCAGCTACATCATGCGGACCCTCAGGCCTCAGGAGTCAGGTGTGACGAGGACTTCAAGATAAAAGGGTCATTTATTTCCCGTGCTAGATATCTGTGCTGCACTCCGACGGAGGCTATGCACTTATGCAACTCCTCGTGTTCTGTATCATCTCTTAATACTCCACTCTGGGTCATGTGGCTTTCTTCGCTCCCACCAGTCAGCATGATGTTCCTCATCTGTCAATTATTGTTTTCTACATCCTCGAGCCCGGGTTCTTATTCGATTTGCAATACATAAGTATGATAGCATTGTGGGAACCAGTCAACTTTGCGACTGGTCGTATGTCAGAAGCTGGTACGTGAAACCAGATGTGTACTTTTTCTGTGCACCGCACCTCTGGACTCATTATCCATCATGTTGAGTGGCCACTGGCATCACCACATAGACATGGGCCCAACGAAGTAACGCCTTAGGCTCCTACCTCTCTGCTCAGCTTGCTAATCCAACAGTTCATGGACATGGGTTCCAGCTGCCAGCGGAATACAGATCCCGAAATGGCATAAGCCCCATGCAAGGAGTCAGGCCGGCTTCTGACGCTGAGCTCGACGGCAAAGCTTCTTCATCGCCTAAATTACAGTAAAGATATCCGATATATAAGGTTGAGAGTATCAAACAGTTAGTATTTACTGGGACTGCGAGGGATGCATCTAGTAGCAGGGTAAGCAACACAACGGCGGACTTATGAGACCATGATGTAGTAGAGTGATTATCGCCCAGCTGGAAACTTATTATATGCAGGGTTACGACGACCATGCATGGCGTCCAGCCAATCGGTGCAGGTATTCGCGAGTCGTACTTATTGGCGCATACTGGTGTAAGTACTGTATGACTCAGAAAGATGGCAACCAAATCCATGATGGGGATGGGACCAAAATTTGATCTTGAGATCTTGTGCATTATTACACCTTTGCTATAGGTTATACAGCATACATGCTTTCGAATCCCAGTTACAAATTACTGTAATTTTGTTCTAACTTGTCTGTCAGTGTTGCTGCGGCTCGGCTTTGGCTTCGTGCCGAGCCTGATGCGTGACAACTAGTAGACCAGGATGCAGCACCTTCACGCTAACATTCGATTGGAGATCTCAGTGCTCATTTAGACGTTGTCACATTCTCTGATTTTGCATGGTACGGCCTTATATTACATAATATTTACTGGTGACCACTAATCGGGTGTTCTCTTGACATCTTCCAAAGTTCACTAGGCTGCTATGACTATTACTCTTGAAGTAGGCCTATTTGTGACCTCGATAACTGTCAGATGAAACCTGCATCCTGCAATTGAATTCGTTCGGTATGCCCGAGCTAATGTCTTAGTTTCGGCGCTATTGTCGCCTCAAGATCTTGTAAGAATCGAGCCTATATAAGGATGCACGGGGATCTAGATTCATCGCCTCAATCTATCTGATCAATTTAATTCCGAATGGAGAGAAGTCGTCGCTGGAACTTATCCTTGAAGACCGAATGAGTACAATTACATCGTTATCATCACAGGCATGAGATGAAGTGGAAAAGGTTATAAATATCTGACCCATTGGCACAAATCTCCTCCCATCTCAGGTCCTTCTAAAACCTGCTCGATTTCCTATCATAATGGACACCATTCCACCATCCAACCTCCCTCTTGGTCAGAAATACCCAGTTGCTACTAGGAGATGGCAAGAAAAGTGTGTATATAACTTCATAGCTTTCAGAATCATGCTTTAATCTTCCGTTATGACCATAGGTTGTTATGGTCGCCAGGGTCACACAGTTGTATAGAGGTACCTATCCTTCGCAATGGACAGTGGGTTCTCGGCCACTTACGATTGTTCGAATGTATTTGTCTCATACAACGTATGTCCAATCAGATTCGTGAAGTTCTTTCTCATTTGTCAATGAGCCCTCAGATACATCTTCGGCACAGAACAAGGTATAATTGGTTTGACGATTTTGGTCACTGAGGAAGCAAGCTGACCGATCGAGGGCATTTGCTTTAGCCCGGTACAGAGGGCGGTGCTGCCTTTTGGCGGGAGATCTAGAGAATTACAGTAATAGCAGCCATGAGACTGGCTGCATCACCAATGTTTTCTTATTCGACAGATTTCGGAGGACATTTGACTCCAATGCGTGTGTTTGGCTGCCAAAGCCCATTAGTCACATTTCTTCAAGCTTTGGCAGATGGTCTTTCCCTTCTGTTGTCCAATCCATGTAAATCCTATGCATGCTTTGTTCTACTTCTTGTTTCCAACTGGAAAAAAAAATACTACATTTCTGAGATAAGATAGATACGTCAGGGCAGTGACCACTGACAAGTCGTACTGACGCATATATAACTTGTTATTCTTGAGCTACAAATGACCGCATGATTTATATATGGTACCTAACATGTATATCCTGTAGGGATTTATGTATATAACCAGTGTCGACTTCCATTCCGCCGTCTCGAGGAGAATCTCCTCGAAGTCCGCTGCATCTTCAAGGACATGCGTCTTCCTCCATTCACCTTTGATTGGAAGACCTGCAGACCTCATAGCTATCACTCTTGAGGAGCGTGCAGCCGGCTGCCGTACTCAACGTGCCCTTTCTGGCCCTGTCTGTACAGATGTGTTACTGACCCTGTGTTCGCCCTCAGTCTGCTTCTTCCCACTCCCTCCTAGCTAGCTTTCCCTCCTACACATTTCTACCTCATCAGCGTTTATGTATATCCCAGGAATCTCTCTTTCTGTGGAGCAATGGCTCTATATAAAGAGTCCTTAACTAAGGAGAACAACCACGGCTTACTTTCCCACAGTTCCAAAAAGACCAAAAATGAAGAAAGAAATCCTTACGCGACACCCAGTTACACTCTGCTTCATACATATCCCTAATAAATATACTCTAAGCTAGTCTACCACCTACTTAGTCCAAAATGTCCTCCCCTTGGGCACCCAGCCGTGCAGCAATACACAGCAACTCCCAGAGTGGAGGCAATCTCACAGTGGAAAAAGCAGAGAGGAGCTAATCAAAGCAACTGTTAGCCATTAACAATGTAAAGACAGTGATAGAGTTCCTAAAGCAGAGGGAGTTCATCATTCTGGGAGAAGACTATGATTTGCCTAACATCAGCATGGTGCCACTTCATCTGCATTGACTCTCATGCTCACATCTAAAATAGTAGTGGATGGGCTCAGGGCAGCAGTGTATACTAGAGCTAGTGGACAAGGAATACACTGCCAAGAGAATCACCTCAGTGGTCATGAGCCTAGTTATGCTGGCCTCAGATCTCCTCTCCACTGCCTTAGCCAACCTTCAAAAGACAACTGAAGACCTCAGAAGATCAGCATCAGCATCACATGCACAATCAAAAAATTCAGGAACAACTGTGCAATGTCGGTATTGTTGGTAAAGATTATTAAGCCTGTTTTTTCATCTGTGTAAACAAATGAGATGATTGCTCAATATGTGTAAGGCATGGGAACACAATACAATTGGTGACTAATCAATGCTCCTAGTGAGGTGATTAAAGTCCCCAAATATGAACCCATGAATGATGATGGTGATTAAGTGATTGGAATATTTGTGATATCCTGTCAAAACAATTGATTGCCTGTGTTGAGATTTATCAAGGTGCCTGATGACATAATCACAGGTTCCTGACAGGGGTGATGCCAACCAGAAACTTGGCTCTTGGATATTGGTGAAGAGTGGAGTAAGGGATTACCCAGTGATAGCTTAGAGAAGTTGATGTATGAGCAGAAGAGTAAGTCATAATAGTTGTACTACTAAAGCAGGCTTTGAAGCTGTCTAAAACAGTGAGTATGAATCTATAGCAATATTTTAAATTGCTGTAGACTGTGTGTGATTGAGTGCAGACTAAATTCTGACTCAGAGTGAGTGTAGACTAATTTCTAACTCATGTAACATACAGGTCATACTATGATATTTATATGACATTTTTTGCGGATAATCTGCAATAAAAGATCTTGAGTCAATGGGGCAATCAACATATGTGGACAAGGGGGTGACTACATGCAGTCTGACAGGTAGTTATCATGATGAGGATAGTGGTCAGGTGGACAAAATATTACGAAACTTTGGTCAGGAAATACAAAGCCCTTTACAACATAGAATGGTAATCATAATCAGCAAATCATGCCATGTGGAACAATAGGAAAAACAGATCTTTAAAATTCCTTGAATATATGCATGTAAATGCATGTATAGGGACTCTGCCCTCTTTGCCCTATTCCTTGGACAGCTGTTCAATTGAATACTCTTGGTACTCTGTTCCACTTGCGCTCCACAAGTTCTGATAGCCCTGTACACCACTTCCAAATGGTGTAGCATGTTCAAATGATCTGGTGGTCTGGCAATTATGTAATATTTAGTCACACCAAATTTTCCCTTTAGATGCTTGGTCTCCAATTGGGGTCTCATTCTCCCTGATTGCTCAGGATACTTGTGATGTCATATGTTGGCATATGAGTTCAATAATATTCTGATCAGTGAATCACACTGATGCTAATGGTGTGTTACCTTGGTGTAACAGTGAATTGGTGATTGCATAATAGTGAGGTGTTAATGTTTCAACTCAGAGAATATACAAATATATTATTTATCACAACAGTGCACACCCCAAAGCTTAAAGCACCCAAGTGTCAATATTGGATTTTAGGGTAAAGATATAATGTCAGTGCAATTCCAACATGGGCCTGCAGTCATAGCAAATAACCCAAGAGGAGTATGTATTGAATTGTGCACATCCTCAAGGAAAGGTCACCCTAGTTCAGGTGGTCCTTTTGCTAATACAAACACTCTTGCAAAGTGCTGAAAATAGTGGTCTCAGTGATGCCCCTAAGGGGGTGTAGCGAATAAGATCAAAGGTTTGAGCTCACCAACAGACACAACTACCAATGAGGCAGTGGATTGTGTTACTAAGGTCTTTTTCTACTAGTAAGAGGTCAAAATAACAAGGTAGACATGTGATAATTGAACTAGAGAGTTATACAGGTGGAATCAAAGTACTTATAGTAAAAAAGTGAATGCAGGGTGCAGGGGGGGATGGATTGAGAGGGGCTAGAACACTGTGGAATAGTAGCATGTGCTAGGACATGGAGTAAGGTTGAATGACACCTTCATGGGGCAAGGCAGCTGATACAAGCTATTATTGAAACCTGTTAGCTTGTTAAGTTCACGGACATTACCTGGAACTTCAGAGGTCAGAGACTCGGAGGTCGGATTTCAAAGCAATATGAGGGGGTAGGGACTTGGCTTCAACTTATGGGTTGTGCCACCTACTATTGTTCAGTACCTAATTTTAGAGATCGGAGGTTTGGAGGTTACTTGGAGGTTCAAACTTCAGAAGTATCACTAGTAGTATCTAACTACAGAAATAGTGATGGGAGAAGACTGGAGGTTGGTAACAAGAAAATAAGTCGACATTCGAACTAAAGAACTGGATACAAGATTGGAGGGCTATTAATACCTCGTATCCTAATTGTATCCTAAGAACATGTAACAAGAAAGACATAAACGTAGGACAAGAAGGATATAAGAGTCGAACAATAATCGGAGTTCGGAATAGGGTTGGAGGTTCGGATTGAGTGAGGTACAGGTATTCTACTTTGGGTTGTAAATGAAGATTATACTTTAAGAGGTGAACAACTAGAACTAAAACAGAATATAATAGTTACTTCAGGGTTTGGAGGCCCAAAGGTTCAGAGTCTTGGTATTATATCTCAGGAATCTAACATGGCTCGACTGGACTTCTGCTCTCACTTGGTGGCCCTGCACCCTGCAGGGTGGATGTGAATGATGTGAAATGAGGGTGAAGTATTGTGGCATAATGGTGAAGATCATGTTGGGTGACCAGCAAATAGGAGTGGGATAGACCATGGAGGTCTTGCTGATATCAGCGTGATGGAAGGACACAGGGGGGATCAATGTAATTTGCTGGACTTGAGATCTGAAAAACAGCAGTCATGACACCAAGGCTGCCTTGATCAATGCAGCTGCATTCATGCATGCCTGTAAATTAAAAGGAACTCAGTGTTTCCAATTGAACCTTGCCACAGCCAATGTTTCAACCTGTTCAGCTTTGTTCACCCCTGAACAGGTGGATCTGCAATATGTCCTGAAGGAGTATCATGACTTCACCAATGTTTTCAGTAAAGTCAAGGCCGATGCCTTGCCACCCCACTGAACCTTTGATCTAAAAATCAACCTGGAAGAGGGAGCTACTCCTCCTCAACCTCCATTGTGTTCACTTTTGACCCTGGAGCTTGCTGCACTTTGTGAGTTCATTGAGAATTTGAACATGGGTTTCATTTGGCCCACTCTGTCTCTGCACAGGGCTCCTGTCCTTTTTATAAAAAAGAAGGATGGCATGCTTTGGCTCTGTGTAGATTTCTGAGCTCTCAGTCCCCTTATATAAAATGTGCAGGTGTAGCACCTGTGCATGGCTTGGAAATATGTTTATGTAATACGTATGTTTACTATATATTTACATCAGTGAGTATTAGCAAGGTCAAATGGTACTCAGCACTGGTCCAGCAACACTACCTAGCCCAGGCTACCAGCTTCCCTCATCCCACCTGCTATGATCTGGGATATGGTAATGATCCCAGTATGGTAATGATCTGGAGATACAGTACTATCCTGTTACAGTACTGATCTGGGGATAAAGTAATAATCTGGGTATGGTACTGATCTATGGTACTGATCTAGGATGCTGTAGTGCTCCTGGTATGGTAATGATCCTGGTACAGTATTGATCCCAGTATGGTATTGATCCCAGTACATGGCGTGATCTGGGGATATATGAATACAGGGGATACATGGACATGGGGGGTACTTGGACATGGGGAATATGTGGACACAGGGGATATGTGGACATGGGGGATACAAGTACACAGGGGATAAATGGATGTGGGGGATACATGGACATGGGGGATACATGGACATGGGGGATACATGGACACAGGGAATACCAGGCATGAAGTGCCTGCCTGTGCAAAGCATGGGTACTGAAGCTTGTAAGATTACAAAGAAAGACTGATACCCACTACCCCTGATTACCAACTTATTGGATGTACCTCACAAAGCTCATATCTTGTAAGATAGCTATGCTGTCTAGTTGTGGATTGAGGAGCCAACACACGTATGCAAGTGCCCACAGACACATCTCAACCAAGTACACTTTACACTAGAGTAGACACATCTATGTTCCACATTTTCTTTATATTTCAGAATCTCTTTTGTCTTGGTCTTTGTAAGGGCAACCCTCGTGCACTGTGGAAGTCACACTGTCACACAGGCTGACAGAGGGGAAAACCAAAGTTTACATAAACCAAATAGATATACAATGGAGGGGATCTCACCTGACAGAGGGGAAAACCAAAGAGAAAAGTCTAAGGTCCCGCACTGTCAGTGAGCCCGTATTATACTATGCTTAACTACAGTCAGGGTTGTTGCTCGGTGTGTACTGACCCTGCATGCCGCGGATCTCCTACTCGACCCTGGATGTCATACGCGAGTTGTCTCACCTCCGGTGCCGCTCCGAAAGCGGGGGGTTGGGCGGAGTTCGGAACTCCGGAACTTCGGAGGTGTAGGAGTGTGGAGCTTCGGAGTTGTGGGAGTGCGGAGCTTCGGAGTTGTAACTCCGAAGCTTCGGAGGTGGGAAACGGGGTGTCCCCTGACAGTCTTTGTTCACCACTCGATGCTTTACATTTTCGAAGTATAAGTTCTTACGGTAACCACCAAATAGAGACAGTTTTTGACCTCCCATCTACTTGCCTGGCTCCTGTCTATTCTCTACTGTCAGAAAGTAAATGACACTTACAACCTGGTGTGCCCCACTGTGAGGAACTGTGTCTCTGACAGCAAAGACCTTGCAGCTATCTCAGCTCTCAGATACCTCTCAAGGCTCTCTAATGTGCTGAGCCACTCACCTAATCCTTGGATAACACCACCAACATCTCACAACATTCATCAACAGTCTCAGATTCCAATTCTTTTGCCAGCATCCGCACATGCCACTCGATCAGTGCAAGTAACTACCCATGCTCAGGGTAGACAACTGACCTTGATGGCCTCTACAAATATTGGACGAGCTGCTATGCCAGCACCAGGGACATCAAAAGCCCCTAAAACCTTTGATGGAAAGGATTCTGAGCTAGAAGACTTCTTTGACCACTTCGAAACTTTAGCTGATGCTGCAAAACTGACCAACTTGGACTGTACTGCTCAGGTCAGGAAGTATGCCACTAGGAAGCAGCACAACCTCTTCTAAGTGCTTGATAGGTATGATCCAGCAGACTGGGATGAGTTCAAGAAATCGTTGGCTGACCTATACCCTAATGCCTTTAAGGCATGTCATTATACTCGCCAGTCCCTTGAAACCTTTACTGCTAGAGCTGCATGGACTGAGATAGCAGATGAAGACAAGTTCAATGACTATTACCATTCATTTTTACCTATTGCCCAGTGGCTTGTCCCTCAAAAGAAATCTCCACTGAGGACTGTGACTGGCAGTTCTGGTTTGGTTTTTACCCTCGAACTAAGACAACCTTGAAACATCAGCTCAGGATCTCGAAGCCAAGTCATGACATCTCCATACCTTATGACTACAAAAATGTGCTCAAAGCAGCCAAGTACCTCTTTGACAACCAGGCTTTTGACCTGGACCCACAGCCACAGAGTGGATGAGGGTGCCAGTCCTGGGCAGATGAGATGGAGGATGAAGAGAGGGGGGAGAAAGAGGTGGAGACTGAGGAGGAGGATGAGTGGTAAAGATGCACTAACAGGAATAATACCTATTAGCCTGCATGCAACGTTCCTTCTACCTGGATGGTCTATAATGCAGTCGTTTGTGGGCAAAGAGACTACAGCTGTGGGTTGACTGGTACTGAGAACAAGTCATACAACCTGAAGAACTAGGATATAACACAGGTGACTTCTTGTGATGATCACCCTGCTTCGTGTGACGTATGACGTAGAACTTGTGACATGTGACTTGTGACATATGCGCGGCTATGTCCTGTGACAAAGCTTCGACTTGGTGCCCTAAACTTGGGACTTGACTTTGACTTGAGCATAAGACTTAAGAGAGACTTGACTTGAGACTGAACTTGACTTGTTATTGTACTGAGAGACTGAGCCCTTTATATACACATCCCCAAGCTACAATGATGTCATGCACTGTGATGGGTTGAGTCATATGATGAGCAAGCAGGTCTGAGTCAGAGTGAGTAATGGCAAGAACACAAAACACAAAAGGGGAAACAAGGGAGAAATTACAATAGCAAAAGTAAGCAAGAATGTGTCAGATAGGGGTAAAGTATGGCAAATGAGTAATAAAATATCCAAAAAAAAAACAACTATGAGCCATGATGAAAAAAGACTAACTAAAATAGAAACAAGGTGAGTCATTCTGAAATGAAGTGAGTCATGACAAGAACACTATAAATATCCACCAATCATAGTTGTACAAATGGTCCACTTTCTCTGAGATGAGTCATGGGATTAGTTGGCGCAATTGAGTCATAAGAGTGAGGGTGACTAATCAATAACAGAAATAACTCCTGAACTTCTCCTTGATCCACTCCCATGATAGAATGTGAGGGGGAGACAGTTGTATATGGTCTTGAGTAGCTCTATGATGAAGGTTGAGTTGGATCAATGTGGGAGGGTTGGTTGGGTATGGAGCCCTGAATTCTGCCTCATATTCTTTCCTGCCTTCATTGTGAATGACCTTGCCTGTGTATCCAAGGAACATGAACGGCTGCACATCATCTTGGAAATACACTGAATCTCCAATGGCATGATTTTGGAATATGGGGATGTGACTTTTTCATTGAGAGCCGTGTTGCTTTAGGTGACTGGGGGTAAAGCATGTGATGAAGCTCGGCGTGTCTTTGAATATCTTCCAAATCAAGTGACCACTGTGATAATGAGGGCAATGTTGGGAAGTTAAAGGTCTGAAGGGGAATAGAGTTTCAAGCTGCATTGTTGATGGACGGCATGGGGATCACAATGAACTGATAATTGATGGGGTATGGCTAAGTCATCTGGCTGGGCTGAATTGAGATGATGGAATAAGCTGAAATGAAATAGACATAGACATATGTGGAGCTTGGAGTTTTTAAAGACTCCTCAGAGTTTGAAGCTTTTAGATGTGTGTCATTCAATCTTCCTTCAGCAGAGGGTCAAGGAAGTGTGATTCAGAAAAGGGGGAGTGGAAGTGAAGGAGAAGGGCAAAGAGTCAACGGAGTTGCTAGATGACCTGATCAAGAAACTTACCTCATTGCAAGTCAATGATACCAGTTATGTGGTCAATTATGCAAAGCTAGTACTTTACTACCTAACAGTGGCGGGCTGTCTTGCAGCACTGGCATTGTTCCAGACAGGGAAGGCAGCACCATATGTACCTCCCAGACCAACAAGGCCATCATACAACCTACAATCCAATGGTCCCTGGCCTTGTGCTTTTTGTAAATGGCTCAGATGTGCTACGAGAAGATGTAAAGTGGCAGCACAGTATATCAGAGAAGGGAAGATAATTCAGAGGGGAGACTGGGGAGACTGGTACTGATGGCCTAACAACTCATGTATTCTAATACATGAGAAGGGAATCAAGTACGTTGTTGACATGGAGCTAGAGAACTGCCAAGTCTCAGCTGCATCTATTCAGGAGGTCCCAGCTCAACAGGCAATGTTTGTCGGTGCAGTTGCTGCCTTGCTGAGAAAGAATGGAGCAGAAGGTTTTGTGGTGGAAGTGGAGGCAGAGGGGAACAGGGTAGGGGAGGAGGAGATGAGACAGGAGCATCCAGTGTTGGTGGTGCCAGCCAGTATGCAGCGAGTGGGAGGTTACAAGGTAGCAGAATCTATGTCACAGTATAAATCCAAGATTGAGGATTCTTGCTCACCGGAGGACCTCTTTAATGCAGTACTGGATACCCCCATCACACTGCTGTTTTGGAACCCTTCAAGACTTTGGTGTTATTGCTAACACTTCAATCTATCAGAACATGTCATATATGAGACTTATAGAATGCTAGCACTGCTGCAGCACAACTCCAGAAATAATTTAATATTTGTACCTTGGTTGCAATCTGTGCAATAACTAGTCCAAGTTATCACAGATGGAAGGCAATGCATTTCTTAGCAGCAATGCATAATAAACTATTAGACTGTAGGTTCAAGGACACTTTTAGGGTTCAAGCGTATTCCAAAGAAAGAGGAATACACCTAGCAGGCGAGTTTATAAATGGACTGATCTGATAATCTATCAGTGCACAGCAATAATGAGAGATGTAAGAGAAGTGCATGTGAGGTAGCTTTTATAAGCAACTTGACTTGACTTGTGAAAGATACTGAACAGGAAAATCAACTGATCAATAACTCTCAGGTATTGGAGTGCAACTGGCAAGACTATTAATTGTCAGACTCACTCTGTAGAATTTCACCCAGAGAATTAGTCCAAGTGGCTAAGCAGTAAAGCAACTACTTAACTGAGAATTAATACACTAAGTAAGTGTAAGAACCCTAGCTGGGGTTAGCAGCTTAGTAAGATGTGCAAGTCACACAAGCTGTATAGGATAGAAGATGGTTGAATTGATTGTTCTCCAAGGCAGGCAAAAGGCCTCCTTTTATACCATATTGTACAGGGGCTTAGATAAGCCGGCAGCATTATCTATCTACAAGTTTCGGTACCCGTGCTTCACACGGCGGGCATTGCCCGTTTAATTGATTGGTAGTTTGATGCATCTCACTGAGTCAAACACCTTGTGGTAAGTCAAATGTATCCCCTATGTCCATATATCCCGTGTTCACATGTCCCCTGTGATCATGTATCCCCCTTGATCATGTATCCCATGTGTCCATATATCCCCCTTGATCATGTATCCCATGTTTCCATGTATCCCCCATGTCTATGTATCCCCCATGTCCATGTATCCCCCATGTCCATATATCCCCCATGTCTATGTATCCCCCATGTCCATGTATCCACCATGTCCATGTATCCCCCCATGTCCATGTATCCCCCATGTTCATGTATCCCCCATGTCCATGTATCCCCTATGATCAGGTAACTCCCATGATCATATATCCCCCATGTCCATGTATCCCCCATGTCCATGTATCCCCCATAATCACATGTCCACGTATCCCCCATGATCACATGTCCACATATCCCCTATGAACATGTGTCCATGTATCGCCCATGATCATGTGTCCATGTATCCCCCATAATTATGTATCCCCCATGATCATGTATCCCCTGTGATCGCATATCCCCCGTGATTGTGTATTCCCCGTGATCGTGTATCCCCCGTGATCGTGTATCCCCCATGATTGTGTATCCCCCGTGATCATGTATCCCATGTGTCCACATATCCCACATGTCCACATATCCCACGTGGATATGTATCCCATGTGTCCATGTATCCCCCATGATCAGGTATCCCCCGTGATCAGGTATCCCCCATGATCAGGTATCCCCTATGATCAGGTATCCCCCATGATCAGATATCCCCTGTGATAACATATCCCCCATGATCAGGTATCCCCTATATCCATGTATCCCCTGTGATCATGTATCCCCTGTGATCAGGAATCCCCTGTGTTCATGTATCCCCCGTGTCCATATATCCCATGTGTACATGTATCCCACATCTCCATGATCACATATCCCATGTGTCCACATATCCCATGTGTCCACATATCCCATGTGTCCACATATCCCACGTGTCCACATATCCCCTGTGATCGCATATCCCACGTGTCCACATATCCCCTGTGATCGCATATCCCCCATGATTGTATATCCCCTGTG
>QFFB01003877.1:0-25279 GCA_003316465.1 Ramaria cf. rubripermanens | reverse complement strand
GTTCGGAACTCCGGAGCTTCGGAGGTGTGGGAGTGCGGAGCTTCGGAGTTGTAACTCCGAAGCTTCGGAGGTAGGAAACGGGGTGTCCCCTGACAACAATTGAGGAAATGGTTCCACTTAGGTGCTTAGCATTATAGTGGAATAAACTGGTTCATGACACATTTCTGATGTAGAATCTAGTACTAATGGAGAGACCATGTTCTTTGAAGTCCAATTGAGGGCCAGCTAGAATATTGTCAGATCCAACAACAGCTTGGCAAATGTCCAAACATTTCACTCATTTGTGGGGGACTATTAGGATGTTCCCCCATCAATCCTTTGGTTGCTATTTCCCTCCAATGCCTTGAATTATACCACCAAATCCATCAGAGGCAATCATCCTTCAGCTTGCAAGCAATGGCCAAGGTTCTCTGTGCACTTCATAATGTAAGTCTTCTTCTACTGTCCAGTGTATTATATAGACTCACAGCCATCTAGACCACTTACTTCCAGAGTTTCTGTGTGCAGCTTTCTGTGGTGTTTGATGTATACCTCAATATACAGTGGTCTCCTCAAGAATTAATTAACATTGCTCTTAATTGTAATATGCCAAACTGGTGTCTGATGCATAGTTGTCCTCCTTGTGGGTACCAAGTATGTCACTTTCTACAATGAATTCCACCCATACTTACTTGTCAACTTGTAGCTTGAAGATAAGCTGACTCTTGTCCCTGCACATCTTCAATCCATGGATGGTAACAGCTTGCTGAAATGAATGATGGTGCTGGATATGTTGATAAACACTCTTTCATCAGCAACTATGTTATCCCTGTATCTGAAGTTGATCAGTTCAGGGATGATAAAAGTGCTCCCCCCCTAGACTAGAATAAATAGTGTACCAATAACTGGGGTTGCAGCAAATGTAGTATCAAAGGAGACTGTGCAGTCATTTGAACAAACATAAGTGTTTGTTTTGGCATGCCATGGTTCCATGCAGACAATAGTTGGCAAGCTGTATGTCCTTTTTTCTTGCCTGGGCTGCCAGTATTAATGCATTATGCAGTGCTAAATATGGCCTTGCTACTATTACAGCTCTTTGCAAGACCTACTATAAGGCATGCACTTTTTTGATTTGAAAAAAACTGTTATGATCCGGTTCCTCGCGGATCTCCGGTGACCATATTTGGCCACTAACCCCGTCCCAAGCCCATACCCTGAGCCCGACCTTACCCAAGCCCATCCTGAAGTAGTCCGAGTCTGAGCCCGAAGTAGTCCAAGTCCGAGCCCGAACCCCGTTTCTCATCCGTCCCCAAGCTTCATTATGATCCCTTAGATAGTTCGTCTGACCCTGTCCCTCTGTCCTCCATATATAAGTCTCGCTCTGTATGTACTTCGCTTTTCAGTCAGAAATCCAACTAGACACCCTTTGAACCATTTACTAGCTTCTCGCTCCGCTGCCTCTTGGTCCCTTTGCTCCTCTTGTCCTAATCTCCTTCCGAAATCAAGGGCATGTGTAATAGTGGATGGTGCAGCACATAAGCTGAAGCCCAGCCCTTCCTAGTACTCCTTGGCCGAGCTTGGTCTGAGCTCCCCCGAGGTCCCACACGAAGACCCGGTCTTAACAGTATTTCTGACTCCCACTTCCACATTACACTAACAACTATGTCTACCACCCATGCTAGAAGTATTACGCTTCAACGCATCTCGGAACGACGCCGTCTTTCCAAGCGGCCCAAAAGCCCTCCGAACTTCCCTTCCGCATCCATTGAACCTGCCGATGCCCCAGCCGACAAGGGCAAAGGTGGGGACGGGGACCTTTCAGACCATGATTGTTATGATCCGGTCCCTCGCGGATCTCCGGCAACCATATTCGGCAACTAACCCCATTCTGAGCCCATACCCCGAGCCTGACCTTATCCGAGCCCATCCCAAAGTAGTCCGAGCCCGAGCCCGAGCCCGTTCCCTATACTCCGTCCCCGAACTCCTTGATTCCCTTAGTTAGTTCTGTCCGACCCTGTTTCCTTGGTTATCCGTATATAAGTCTCACTCTGTATGTACTTAGTTCGTCAGTCAGAAATCAAACTAGATACCCTTCGAATCATTTACTAGTTTCTCGCTCCTTGGTCTCTTAGTCCTTCCACTTCTCTTGTCCCACCTCGATCTGAAATCAAGGGCCCGTGTAATAGTGGATGGCGCAGCACATAAGCTGAAGCCCAGCCCTTACTAGTACTCCTCGGTTAAGCTCGGTCCTCGCCCCCCCCCGAGGTCCCACATGAAGACCCGGTTTTAACAGTGATCCCCTAGGCAAAGGTTCTTCGGCCAAGGTTCCCGAAGGAAGCCCCGGCAATCCCGGGGATCCCGAGGACCCCAATGGCAATGGTCCGCCCTTGGGGGAACCAGCCAACCCCGACAATGATGATAGTGAACTTATGCGTCGACTTCTTACCAACCTCGCTAAACCTCACCCTACGGAAACCCGAGCTAAAGTCAAGGAGCCTGATACTTATGATGGCACCGACCAGGCTAAGCTTCGTACCTTCTTCTTGCAATGCCTGCTCAATTTTAGAGATTGCCCAAATGCCTTTCAGACAGGAGCCTCTAAAATACAGTATGCCATCTCTTACCTCACCGGCTCAGCTTTACAATATTTCGAACCCGCGATCCTCGGCGAACTCGTTCCCGAGCCTATCTGGCTCCAGGATTGGGACAGCTTCAAGAACAAACTCGAGCTCAACTTCGGTCCATTCAACACTGCTGCTCAGGCTGAGATTGACCTCAAAAAAATCGTCATGAAGGAGCATCACAAAGTCACACGTTATTTCATTGAGTTTGCCCGAGCGTCAACCTGAACTCAATGGAACGACGCAGCGCTCCGACACTTCGCTTACAAGGGCCTCGCCAAATGAATCAAGGACAACTTACTCCACTTTCCGAGATTCACGAGCTTGGCCGAGCTTCAAGGCTTTGCCCTCGAGTGCGACAGCCGTTACTGGGAAAGGAAGGAATACGACACTATTGCTACCCACAGTAGTCAAAACACTAACCGACCTTCCAATCAGTCGAACAATACCTCCAATCAGTCTAGCGGTTCTACTAACCCAAAGAACCGTAACAAGACTAACTCGGGTAAAGGTTCGACTAACAACAGTAATAATATGGGCAATGCACGACCCACGCCTGACCTTACCAACAAGCTTGATAAGGATGGCAAACTTCTCCCCGATGAACGACAATGTCGGATCGACCAAGGACTTTGCTAGCTTTGCGGCATCAAAGGCCATATGGTCAAGGACTGCCCGAAGGCAAACAAGAGACCTAATGATGGTAACGGTTCGTCTGGCACCAAAGGCAGGTCCAACAAAACTTTGGATACGAAGACTGATTCAGCTTCAACCGTGGAGCCGAAAAAATAATCAGCAACCTTGGACCCACACGACCTGAGGATTGCGGTAACCTCGGCTGTGTATTTAGACTCAGTGCCGTTTCTGATTCCTTATCCAAAGACTCTATTTACGTAGATTTGACTTTGCCCCTAATCCCCACGGTCTTTTTCATAGCATTAATTGACTGTGGTTCCTCTGATTGTTTTATTGAATCCAAGTTTGTAGAGAAATATGCCTTGACTACTTATCCTGTTACACCACTTCCGTTAAAACTATTTGATGGTAGCACTAACACTACTATCACCCGAGCTTTAGATCTCCCTATATGTTTTCCGACCGGCGAAGGACACTCGGTTACTCTCTATGTAACCTCGCTAGACTTGAGTTGCTTGGTGGTACTTGGCCACAACTGGCTCACCCGCTACAATCCGTTGATTGACTGGGCATTGGGCAGTATTACCTTCAAGACCTCCAAACCAACTTTGGTCCCTGCGACTTCGGTGACTTCGGCTCGCTCCGCTACCCTTTGGACAACCACCTCGCCTCCAACCTCCGATCCTCCTCAGCCATCTCTGAAGCTGGTAGCACCCCTGGTTTCCCTAGTCAATGCTCCCGCGTTCTTACATGCCAGCCGGCTAGAAGGATCCGCAATGTTCAAGCTCGACCTTGTGTCACCCAAACTTCTCGCCTGAGCTTCGACCTCGGCCCAGGACAATCCCGAGCTATCAGAAGGTATACGACAATATGTTCCCGAAGCTTACCACGAGTTTTCAGATGTGTTCAACAAAGCCCGAGCTGATACACTGGCACCACACTGTCCCTACGATCTCAAGATTAATCTTGAAGAAGGGACTGCTCCTCCGATCGGCCCTATTTACTTGCTTTCAGCTTCTGAGCTTAAGGCACTCCGTGAGTTTATTGACGAGCATTTGAACATGGGGTTCATCCGACCTACTCGGTCTCTGCATGGAGCTCCCATATTGTTCATTAAAAAAAAGGATGGGTCATTACGGTTATGCGTTGACTTCCAAGGTCTTAACAAGATCTCGAAGAAAGATCGCTACCCTCTACCCCTCATCGCTGACTTACTAGATGCTCCGAAGCAAGCTTGCATATACACCAAAATTGACCTCAGGCATGCGTATCACCTCGTCTGAGTTGCAGAAGGAGACGAATGGAGAACGGCCTTCAGGACTCGTTATGGGTCCTTTGAATGGTTAGTTATGCCTTTCGGCCTCACTAATGGACCCGCTGCCTTTCAGAGGTTCATGAATGATGTTTTCGCCGACATGCTCGATGTATGCATGGTGATTTACTTGGACGACATACTCATTTACTCCAACGACTCACCTTCACACAAGCTTCATGTCAAAGAAGTACTTCGGTGACTTCAGAAACATGGCCTATTCGCCCGAGAAGACAAATGCGAGTTCCACAGAACTATGGTCAATTCCTCGGCTACATCCTCTCGCCCAAGGGCCTCACTATGGATGAAGCAAAGGTTAAAGTTATTCAAGATTGGCCCGAGCCTCGGAAGGTCCGCAACATCCAGTCCTTCCTCGGCTTCGCCAACTTCTACTGACGTTTCATCCACAACTATTCCACCATTACCGTACCCCTCACAAGACTTACTCGCAAGGGTACCCCTTGGAACTTTGGCGAGGAATGCCGATGTTCCTTTGAGATGTTAAAAAAGGCTTTCACTACCGCTCCTATCTTGACTCATTGGATTACTGATCAACCCTTGATAGTAGAGACAGATGCCTCAGACTACACTCTCGCGGCGATACTCTCGCTGCGAACCTCGGAAGGCAAGGTTCACCCAATCGCCTTCCATTCCCGAACTTTCACTTCAACTGAGCTTAACTATGACGTTCACGATAAGGAACTCATGGCCATCTTTGAAGCTTTCCAGTGGTGGCGACACTACTTGGAAGGCTCGGCCGACCCTGTTGACATTATTACCGGCCACAAGAACCTCGAATACTTTTCGACTACAAAGTTGTTGACACGCCGACAAGCTCGCTGGTCCGAATATCTTACTCAGTTCAACCTCGCGATCCGTTTTTGACCCGGTCGTCTCGGTACCAAGCCTGACTCGCTCACTAGACGTTGGGACGTCTACCTTAAAGAGGGGAATAGCGACTACACCACCATTAACCCTCAAAATTTATGGCCAGTGTTTACTCAACACCAGCTAGCTTCGTCCCTTCAAGCTACTAATCTAGCCCCTACAATTTTGCGAGCAGCCACCTTACTTGACACTGAGAAGATCTGAACCGACATCCTTGCAACCCTTGCTTCGGATGAAGTAGCCAAACTACACCTCGGTTCAACTTTGGACCCGAGATGGGCTACCAACCCCGAGGGTCTGCTTTTACTTGACAACCAAACTTATGTTCCTGAGGCTTTAGACTTGCGACTGCGCATCCTGCAATACAAGCACGACCACCCACTCTCGGGTCACTTCGGGGTCAACAAGACCTTGGAATTGATTCGGCGAGACTACGCTTGGCCAGGGATCAGATCCTTTGTCAAGGAGTATTGCAAGACATGCACCACTTGTATGTGCAGCAAGCCTCAGCGTCACAAGCCTTATGGCCTACTCAAACAATTACCTGTGCCTGAGAAACCTTGGAATTCCATTTCCATGGACTTCATTGAGCAGCTCCCCGCTTCATCCAGCTTCACTGCTATCCTAGTGATCGTTGATCGTTTCACTAAGCAGGTTATATTCATCCCCACGACCGACACCATAACCTCGCAAGAGCTCGCCCAACTTTTCATCCTCCATGTCTTCTTCAAGCATGGAGTCCCCGAGCACGTAACCTCGGACAGGGGTTCCGAGTTCATCTCGCATTTCTGGCGATCCTTAGGCAAGGCCCTAGATATGAGATTGCATTTCACCTCGGGTTACCATCCTGAGGGTGATGGACAGACCGAGCATGCTAATCAGACACTAGAACAGTACCTCCGAGTCTATTGCAACTATCAACAGGACAACTGGGCCTCCCTCTTACCCCTCGCCGAGTTCGCTTACAACAACGCCCCTAGTGCGACCACTGGTATATCATCCTTCTTTGCTAACAAGGGTTACCACCTGAACCTCACAGTCCACCCCGAGCGTGACCTCGCCTCAGCCCGAGCCCGAGACTTCGTGGTCGACCTCGACGAGCTACACCAGGAACTTCACCACACCATAACTGAGGCTTAATGAGCTTACCAAGCCTCGGCCGATGTTAAGCGACTATCTGCTCCTGAGTTTTCAATAGGATCCTTCGCGTTCGTCAAAGCGCGATACTTCAAGACTACTTGGCCGACTAAAAAACTCGCTGAGAAATTCTTGGGTCCTTTTGAAATTATTGCCTGAGCTGGTACTCACTCATTTACTTTGTGACTTCCAGACCACATGCGAGCTGTTCACCCCGTATTCCATGTATCCATGCTCGAACCAGCCTTGCCCAACACCATCCCGAACCGAGTCCAACCCGCACCTCCTCTGGTAATTATTGATGGCAAACCCGAGTTCAAGGTTTCTGAGATCCTCGACTCGAAAATCGATAACCGCAGGAAAATCTGCAAGTTGCTATACCTGGTATGCTGGACTGGTTACGAAGGTACTGACAAAGAAACCTCGTGGATCCTTGCTTCCGAGCTTGACCACGCGGCGGAACTGGTACTTGACTTCCATAAGGCCTACCAAGTGAAGCCTGGACCTTTGGCCGACTTATAATCTTCTTACCTCTATGGCCCAAGGTAGTTACTTGTCTCAGAAAAAAAATAAGAAAGCCAAGAAAAGCCCTTCATTACAAGTCCTTGTTACTATCTACTACCCCTCCTCATCATCCTCCAAGTTAACCGCCATCCTTAGCAATTTTTGATAGTGAATTTCCCTTCTCATCTTCAAGAACTCCTCATCCGCCTTACTCCTCAGCCTGTTACTCTCCCTTACCTCCTCTGTCAACCTATCTAACTTGTATCCCAATCCCCTGACTGCCTCCAATAGTTCCTTCCTCTCTTCTTTCCTTGCTACCCTTCTATCCGCTTTGCCCTTTCTTAACTCCTCTGCTCTGCTTAGCTCCTTCACCTGAGCCTCCCCAACCTCGGTCTCCTTGGCCGAGAACGCTCCTCGCGCCTCCAACTTCCGAGTCCGCTCCTCCTCCTTACCCATCACCCAGTCCTCCTCACTGTCTGCAACAACCCTCTTCGACTTCGCCTTCTTCCTTGGCCAAACCTCAACCTCGTCCTCCGCCTCGTTAGACTCGCTTGCCTGCTCGGCCCACTTCTGCTTCTCCTTACCCAAGACCTCGGCCCCCTCCTCGCCCGAGTTATGGGCCTTCTCTTTCCCCTTGCCCCCAACCTTGTTTCGACATCGACACTGCATGATGGAACACATGACGGATCGCGTCTTACGCCAGATGCAGGCCCCCAGGTCGACGTCCCCATAGTCGGAGACGATGAACCGGAGACACGAATCACCCCGCTTTTTACAAGTGGCGCAACCCCGCTCCGCCAAGCGCCCGACACCCCAGTCGGCACTTGTGTCCTCGGCCTGGCTCGCGCTCTGGAAAGCAAGGAAGCCAGCCCCAGCATGCGGATGATAAACCATCTGCAGCCGGGTATACTACGATACAGATCAGCAAGGTTAGCAAACTTGGGAGGCAAGCAAACTTACATTTTTTCCTATCAGGCCCTCAAACCAGGGCTTGTGCATGTCAATGGCCAAGGTGTCCCAAACATTGATGAAAACCTTGGCCTCGGGTAGAACCTCGGCCTCAGGCAGGGCGTCCTGAGTCGGCAGTGTGGCCGGTACTTCATCCTTGTCATCATTGATGGCAATGGGCTCCTGATGAGCAACGAGGAGGCGGGATGGGGAGATGCAGTCGATGGACATTGTTCTATTTTGGGGGTGGGAGGATACGACTACTATGCTGGGTCCACCAGCCTGTTCTCCGAGCTTTTAACTAACCTCGGTCGCGAGCTGACTCATCAAAAGGCAAACTCAAAAAACTTTGGTCCGAACCCCTCTGACTCCCAAAAGGCTAACTCTCACCTCGGAGCCGACGTTGAATAGCCATAAGAGGCTAACTCAACTACTCTATTGTGGCCTCGAGGGTCTCAGCCTTAAGGGGGGGGTACTGTTATGATCCGGTTCCTCGCGGATCTCCGGTGACCATATTTGGCCACTAACCCTGTCCCAAGCCTATACCCCGAGCCCGACCTTACCTGAGCCCGTCCCGAAGTAGTCCGAGTCCGAGCCCGAACCCCGTTTCTCATCCGTACCCGAGCTTCATTATGATCCCTTAAATAGTTCATCTGACCCTGTCCCTCTGTCCTCCGTATATAAGTCTCGCTCTGTATGTACTTCGCTTTTCAGTCAGAAATCCAACTAGACACCCTTTGAACCATTTACTAGCTTCTTGCTCCGCTGCCTCTTGGTCCCTTTGCTCCTCTTGTCCTAATCTCCTTCCAAAATCAAGGGCACGTGTAATAGTGGATGGTGCAGCACATAAGCTGAAGCCCAGCCCTTCCTAGTACTCCTCGGCCGAGCTTGGTCCGAGCTCCCCTGAGGTCCCACACGAAGACCCGGTCTTAACAAAAACACTCAACATTGTAAGTTCAATTCTGAGCTCAATTCTCCTTCAAATCATATGATTTTTATATACAATCATTCCATTAAAAATAAGCTATCAGGTGTATATGTTTATTCACACTACTGAACACTTTTTAAAAATATGTGTTTTTTGAAAAGTGTTCAGTAGTGTGAATAAACATACATACATGGCTGATAGCTTATTTTTCATGGAATGATTGCATATAAAAATCATATAATTTGAAGGAGAATTGAGCTCAGAATTGAACTTACATTGTTGGGTGTTTTTTTCAAATCAAAAAAGCACATGCCTTAGGTCTTGCAAAGAGCTGTAACAAGTTGCACCTTGTGGCACTCAAAAGGACAGCAGCCAGTCTGGAAACCAAGAAAGATACTAGTAGGCAAGCTTCACTGACATCCTTTTCAGGCCTGTGCTGGTCCTATCTTCTGTGCAAGCTCTGAGAACATCAAAACTTGGCCTTGCTCACAGTTTGGACTCACCCTCACTCGATATTCATCAGTACAGCTTGGCTGATAATCACACATTTAGGACTGTTGCTCTTGACCAACCTGCTTCAGTTGAACAGTCGAAACCTTGCAGAAATGCACCTCTACATGGCAAACGTACACTTGGCCACAAGCATGAAGCTCCGCCAGGCTTTGAAAAAACATAGATTGAAGTAAATATTGCACGTACATGTATAGGCTCTATAAATTCAATATATATTGTATCTATGTCGCCGGAGACTATTCCAAGTGTTGGGAAGGCCTGGGAGGAGGGGCGCTCAGGGTCTTATACCTATTTTTGATCATCCGGTACGAAAATTTTGCTGTGTTGTTCCCTTGCCTATCCACTTCCCTTTTACATGTATTTTGCTTTCGCCGGCTTGACCTGGTTTCGTCCTGGCAAGAGAGTGCTGGCAACGCAACAGACTTATTGCTAGCCCATCACGCACGAGAGACAAGAAGCCATTTTCGCGGTACCGAGCGTTGTCACTTGGCAACCTTTTGCAGATCGAATGCTCACGTGACCGCGTTTCATTTAGTTGTGTTTATTAGCTAGCGAAAAACCTATCCTGATACTACGCGTTAAACTACAGATACTGTCAATCAAACCAGTAGGTAAAACGCCACGCTCATTGGCAGTACATACCATCTCCTACATGAGATCGATCCATTTTCTTGTCCTGATGTTCATTTCACGCTTTCTGCCCAAGATGCGTGCCAGCCAATTCACGTTCCAGCTCCTCACTTGGATCATCAAGGATTGGACTGGACGTTCTAGGAATCTTGTCAGAAGCGGTGAATCCAGAAGTCGCGCCGTTGACAGGCGCATGTTCGGTCACGGGCGATGAAATGATATCATCCCTTGTCGGAATTGGCAGACTGATGCGCGTCGATTGCTGATGAGGGATAATATACTGGAGGTACATGGCACTTACCTCTCTTGGCGGCGGGCCTGCCCAGCCGCACGTGCGTGAGAACGGACTAATGCCCGGAAGTTGTTAACTTGCTCGACAATAAGTTTCTTCATGCCTTCAATGGATTCCTCTTCTTCAAACCCAAAGTCGAAGGGCTGCATATTAATAACATCTTATTAAGCCCCCAAGTAAATTTCATGAGAGCTATATCTATGTACTCACGGCATCACAGACGGGCTCGTCGGACGGTTCGTGCCACACGGCGAAATATGGGTGGTTGAGTGCTTGCTCGCATGAAATCCGTTTGGCAGGATCGAACGTTAGCAGTTGAGAAAGTAAATCAATGGCCAACGGGTTAGCGTGTGGGTATAAAGTCGAGAAGGGGATGCGGGGCTTGATCGGCAGGGAACGGATGTAGTCTTGGGCCTGACATAGGGGACGTTAGACGATGGAGATAAACGAAAGGCTGCCATACCCTTGGTGAACCAACTCTTCTTAACGTGTCTTCGCTTGGTGTGCCTAGGTAGTGCAAGATTTGGTTGAGCTGGTCAACGTAACTGTGTGGCAGGGTGACCTATCAACCAAAGAAGCAGATAAATGAGTCCCAGGTACTGACTCTCTACCTTTGAATATGGGCCTTCCGCCAAGAAGCTCCGCAAGGATGCATCCCACAGACCACACATCGATAGCAGTGGTCTAGATCGCGACCGCAATGTAAGCTTCGGGGGTCAACACGAACAATCCTCAGACTTACGTAGTTGGCAAAACTCAACATAATTTCAGGGGCTCGATACCACCTAGTGGCGACATACTCAGTCATGAACCCTTGATTTCCGGCGCCTTTTTGGTTTGCGCTAGCAGTGCCGCCTCCAGGCCCGGGTGCATATCCGCGTGCCAAGCCAAAGTCGCAAATTTTTAACTCGCAGTCCGCATTCACCAGAAGATTACCTGATAAAACATGGTGACCAAGTTAATGTCAACGGAGCTCTAGGCTTACCTGGTTTGAGATCTCGGTGCAAGACATTGGCGGAATGAATGTACTGGCGGGGAACATATATAAGTCTGACAAAAGCGACAGGAAAGAAATGTCTTCACTTTGAGACCACATAATGTCTGGTACATGAAACTCTGGAAGTGAGCATCCGACAAAGGTTGCCCTGATCGAATCTATAACAGATAATGGCAAGACAAAAGCATATTTGATGGGGGCTTACGATCGCGTGCAGATCAGCCTCCATGAGTTCTTCCTATGGTTACAAAAGGGGATAGTTGTAAAGCTGAAGGTTAGTGAGAAAGCCAAAAACCATGTGTTTCGAACATACATAAAGGTATACTTCATCGAAATTCCCATTAGGTTGAAAGACTATATCCATGTCGTACAAGCATGTGATCTACCATGATAGATATCAGTAGGAGAATAATAGAAGAAAATATATATATATATACATTCTTGTGCCCTCGGAAGTGAACTAGGAGGCTGGACAACTTCGATGTAAATCATATACGCTACACTAAAGATGTAAGTGAACCTGATCTCTCTCAAGCATCGCTTCATGAGGATCCTCTGAGCTCACGGTGAGGATGATATGCCCGAAGAATGGGGTCGTACGTACTTTAGTGTTGATGTTAGTGATCTTCTTTATCGCGCATCCTTCGCCAGACTTGCGGTGTTTGGCAGCGACCACGCAGCCATATGCACCCTGACCCAGCTCTTTAACGAAAAGGTATTCCGAGTCCACGATGAAAGTTGAGTTGATTGCTGTGAATGAGTGTCGCTGCATCCTGGCCTGCGACTTGATATGATTTAGAGGAAGAATGGGAGTGGATGGCAGCAATATAGTTATAACTTCCTTACTCTTCGTCAGGTATAAGAGCCTGCGGTAGCTCGGAGAGGTCGGAGAGGTTATGAGATGAAAGGACACTGGGCTCGGCGCCCCGGCGCTCGCCGGTGTTTGGGTCGGCACGGCTCTTGTACCTGTGCTATACCTTTTCTTCAAACACGACCTTGCCTTACTGTACTCTTCCTGGCGGTGTCATATGCTGTCATTTGTGGGCACCGGCGGAAGCTTCGGAGAGATCCAACTGAGCCGCCATGTCCATTCGGAGCCTAGCTCCTCGACATCTGTGTCTGTTTCACACAGACATATCAAGAGAACTACCTAGATAGTGTTGCAGATCGAGCATCGCAGGATCACTGTGTCTACGAATGCGTCATCCGCCACATCTTGTCGGCTACTGAAAATAGCGAGGATTCGCCACTGCAGTATCTTTCTGGGTAACCCTAGCCCAGCCTGAGCGCGACGTCTAGAATCATTCTGGTGCAGGTCCAATATTTGGTGCAAGTTCCGTGAACTACTGGGCGTCCCAGTCACAGGCTCGCAGTTACACTCTCGTTGATTAAAAAAAGCCACCAGCGCCCTTGCGACGTCTGTGTTGGTAGGAATGGCACTTCAAGCTTCAGCGCCCAGATCAAGAAGCATTACGCATTCTTGTAAAGGGGCACCACCTATTCTACGAGTCCATGAACCGGGAATTTAGCCCCTCTTCTATAATGCGCGCGTTACGGGTGAATCATCTGTTTTCTGGGATATATACCGCAAGGGGGAAAGTGTCTATGATTAGTCTTGATATCAAGAGATGCTCTTTCGGAATTATGCACTGGTTTCGAGAGCCCTGATCATGACACTGGAGTGGCTCACCGTTAGCTAGTTTCTGGCTAGAATTCGTCTTACACAACTAAATGACCATACTGTTCTTGTCATCTTTATAAGGGTCATGCATTGGCGTCACGTCAAGTTCACGAGTTGTTTCCTCACGTTCGAAAGCCGCACTACGATCTTTCGCATATTCCCCCAATAGTCACAGTCAATGGTAACCTATTATTCCACGCTCCGGTAGTCCAAAGATTAAATAGACCATATAGGTATGACAGAGATCGTCTGATTCGTCTAGTATGATCCCCGACTCCGACGAAGGAGGGGAAGGTTCTGTGGACACGAACGGTCTTGGATATGCATTGTTCTGGTTCGGATATGCTCGGATATCCCCGACTCCGACGAAGGAGGAGAGGGTTATGTGGACATGAATGGCTAGGATATGCACACTTTTCCGAAGGGTCCATGCCCAAGCCCGGTATTATGCTCGGATATCTCATATCTTATGGTATCCTTTTGTTGGATATGTAAACATATGCCGGTTTATAAAATGTGTGAGTTTTTCGTTCTTCGTTTCTTTCTCGTTTGCCCTTCGCCTTGTTGATATCTTGCCGGTATATTCTGTAACTTTTTTTTTCGCGTCTGGCGTCTTTGCTCACCTGTTTCCCTCACTCATCTGTAATGTGTTGTTGTTACTGTAATTGCGTTGCCCTTTTTGCACCACATTATGTTAGATCGATGGTGACGCGTTCTATTGACCTCCTTTCATGCCCATCCTTCTCCGATTCTTCTATTATTGCCCTATCCGTGATTTATTGTTGGTTACCTCGCGCTTGGGTGTCTCTGTTCTTGCCCCACACAAACTTGTTATCCAACTTACTGCCTTATAACCAAACATTGTGCCAGAGTATTCAATATTCAAAGCTAACAACACATTTGTAAATCAAAAACAATATCATGTATGAGGCTTGGCGCAATTGCATTTATAGGGCTATATTTCAATGATTTTTTTCGAGTGTGGATAAGACAAAAGAGCTTTCTTGCTCCTTTGTTTTAACTAAGATGCAACCGAAGTCGAGGACAGGCGCACTAGCGCCGCTACGGGATTATGTAATGTGCCGATAACTGTACTGCAAGGAGGGTATTGATATTATTATGTACTGCCTATCTTTCTCGTGCTAGGCCCCTGGTAACTGCTGGCAACGCAGTTGGCATTTGATAAATTCACAAACTAATCGGCGAGCAGCCAATGTTCACCAAGCCATTGAAAGAATTGTTATTGCAGCATACGGGCTGCTGAGAGCTGCGAGTATGCAAAGGAAACGTTAGCAAGCAAGCAGACGATATTGATATAATGGCATACCAGCTAATACCACCGCTAAGAATTGGAATAGGAGTACAGCCCAGTCCTACCAGCACATCCATACTCCCTACCACAGCTCCCACCATGCCAAGTAGGTTGGCCGCCGATGGTGCTGATGCCTTCTGGACACTGTTGCAACAATGAGCGTCTCCGGTGTTACATTGCGAGATAGAGGTCGCAGTCGGGGTTTCGGTCACAGTGATTGTGGTCGTAGGAGTGTGGCCAGCGAGAGAGGAGGGAACTGACACTGATACGGAGGGGGATCCGCCTGCAGGTGTAGACGGGATACTCACTGGCACCAAGGAGGATCCACCTGCAGGGCTAGAAGGAAGAGACACTGGAACGGAGGGAGATCCGCCGGCGTGGGTCGACGAGATACTAACTAGCACGGAGGTAGATCCACCGGAGTGGGTCGACGAGACACTCACTGGCACGGAGGGAGATCCACCGGCGTGCGTAGACAGGATAGATACAGGCACGGGTGGAACGCTCATGGGAACCGAAGAAGATCCACCGGCGGGGGTGGATGGAACGGACATAGGCACAGAAGGAGATCCACCCACGGGGGTAGTCGGGACGGGCACTGACACCGAAGGGGATCCACCCTCCGAAGAAGAGTGAGATCCTGGAATAGAGGTCAGTGATAGAGTATTTGCAAATCACCGAAAACTACGCACCAGTGGGTACCGACATAGGGGGCTTAGTCGGAAAGCCGGAGGTGGCCAAAGGGCAGCTTGTAGGAGGGGTGTAGTAAGGAATACACTCAGAGGGCATGCCTGCAGGGTATTCAATTTTTCCGCCAGCTTCAACCTTCCCCACTGAAAAGTTCGCGTTCGTGAGGAGGGAGGATAAGCTAAAGACCAATACAATGGAGGTTTTGGCAAGCATACTTGAATGAACGACAGGGAAACGAGAGTGTGTTAGATAGTACCAGGATGACAGTTAGAAGTGGGCTCACGAATCTTCTTCAGGCTTTTATAGGATACTGCATTTCATTTTTGCTTTGGTAAAATTGTTGGCTAGAGTTCCTGATTATTGGCGATACTACTAAGTAGTGATCATGAAATGAAAGCCGTTGGAGCGCTATTGGTTACTGCCGCTAATAAAATAATCTTAGTCGCTTGGCGCCACGAGTCAAACTTCCAAGAGGCCTTTTCGGACCGTCAGACATCCTAGGAAGCATTGGTTCTGTTGTCAGAGGTGTCAAAGAGTGTCTCTGACAGTAAGCCCTCGACCGTGGATATCCCTGTAGATGGTGCGTATGTAGTATTTTGAACTTCAGAAAGAGTTGTTACAGTACGCTGCATGGATATCGATAAGTACCTGGGTGTGCAGAATCTTAGAAGGTCACGTGACTAACGGTCACAGGCAGCGACCTTTTTTCCTTTTCAGGTAGTAGTTTGTTTTATTTCTTGAAGCAGACTAGGCGCTACTTATAGTAAGCCGGCTTGTCCCTACAAATATTACTTATCCTATTACATAATAAGTCATTAATGGAAACCAACTACAAGCGAACGGCGAAGATCACATTTGGCTACACATAATTAATATAGCGGCCTCAAAATAATATAAAAATGATGTCTATGTCTATGAACCCGTAGTTTCTCTTCTTACTGCAAAACTGACAAATCGCCTGCCAAAATCACTGATCCTCGATGCTTCCTTCTTCCCGTCGCTTTTGCCCGCGACATCAGTAGGTGGTGGACTACTCATCCCACCGGTTAGCCCCAGAGATGCGAATGTCGTCGCATTCCCTTGACTACCCGAAGACCCAGTGCCAAGCAGGCTGGGCAAGGACACACGGCTTCCAGCAGGACTGATGGTTGACTGGAACGACAATGAGGAGCTTGGATCCATATCAAGTGATGACAGAAACGACGTGCTCTCCAGCTCATCCTTAGTGCTAGTGATAGTCAAAAAAGAATCAAGAAGGTTATTCTGTTCAGTGCGTGGTGTTCCTTTGAGATCGAGGACCTGGATCAAGCGTCAGAAAAGCTGCCGTAACAGATGGAAGGATGTGTCTAAACTTTTTGGAAGTTGGAAAAGGACGAATCGCCAACCAAAAGGATATAATTTTGAACGAAGCCTTCGGCCGGGTCCTTGAGTGGTGTTACATCATTAAACTGGTGGTAGTATGGCTAAACTCACAACTGGGGCTATTACAAGCTTAAGCAACGTTTCTAGCCGAGTAGTGCTCTTGGTTACAAACTTGCTATACCTATAAGCTCAATAATGAGCTTTGAAACGTAAAGATTATCTATATATAAACTTACGTCGAACCCTCTGCGGAATGTGAACCAGGTAGCTTCAGCAGACAAGAGCGAAGACCTTGGAGATCAAGCAAAATCTCCATGTGATGTATCTATCATGAGAAGACGAAGAAAACTACATGGATTCAAAGCGTACCTGTTCTGCACCTGTTTCCTTCAATGGTCTACTTTTCACCAATGTATTTGTGAACTTTGTAATGATAACACTGTCACATATATCGCCATCAGGATCGATCAGTGAATGGCTACAGGACAATAATTTCACCTGGAAGCTTTATCGTAGAAATTTCTCAGGTACTTCTTCTGCTCCACATGATCCCGCACAATCGTCACAACCTCTTGCACGGCCTGCACGAGCTCGGCAACATATCCTGACTCCCCACTGACATGTTCGAGTGTTGTCCATGAAGTGCGTTGCATGGAGAGTAGGGGACCGTCAATCGCTGCCTCTAATTCTCTTAGGAGAATAAGAATCGCAGAGGAAATAACACTGGCATAGCACAAACATGAGATTACCGACGAGATCGAATGAAAGATGCACAAACCCGACAAACATGTCCCTTTCGGCTTGTAACGTGACCTTGTCTTGATACTCATCATCGATCTTCTCTTTGACCTTCTCCTCCAACTAAGGACACGAGAATGAAACGTTAATCGGAGTTTGAGAACGTAACAGGCAAACCAAACCTCCAAAGCTGTGACCTGACAGTAATCAGCAGTGTTGATAAGCAGGGACGCATTCTTGATCTCGGCTACGTTGAGCCTTCCATCAAATGATCTGCGCTCCCTCTCCGTCCTAAGCCCAGATGAGTTCTGTATCGTCAGTTTGATAAATCATCATTACCGTTTCATGCTCGCCATCAGGACGTCCTCTAATAGACCAGAGGTATATAAACTCAGAATCCGGTATAATATCAGCAATCAACCAACAGACCTGCATAGATCCTCAACCATTTTCCCCAGACGCCGAACATTTCAGCCAGCATGCCCTTGGTAGACAGCTTAGCACATTGCTCCAAATTCTGGCCATAAAAGAAAAAAAGCTCCGTGGATGAAGGGAGAACCGTGTTCGGTGGGTTATCCGGGTCGGAGGACGGCCCGGGTCTGTGCACTCCATCAAGAGACGGACGAGACTTGGTACCCCGGTGTGGTGTGAGCATGTCCGAGAGGGCTCTAGAAATAAACTGGTTAAATGGCAACGAAAAGGAGACGTCCGTCGTACTTGTCCTGAGCATCTACGAATACGCCCATATGGGGATCAAAAGCGGAAGACACAAATCTTGGATTGCGAATGCCGAGCACAGGTGCGAGGTCATTTAGCATGTCTGCGTACTACAGAGAAGGCCGGTTAATCCCAGAAAACGAAAAATACAGAATAAGACAGCTCGGACAGGGATGCCAAATTTTCGTCCAAGGAACGTTTCAAACTCTGTAGTCTGCTGCAAAGATTCCAGCAGGAGTGTCACCGTTAATGTAGGACCGGCCTTCGACAGTGCTGACGCCAAGTCTTCTCTGGTGAGAACAATGAAAAACAAGTGTTAATGCAAAGCGGAAGTCGTGCGTACCGGGTGACATCAGCCCATTTCACGCATAACGCACAGCCAACTTTCCACTCAGGAGGAAAAACGCGAGAAAAATCTGTGTCATAAGTAGCAAGTAGACGACGGAAAAAGGCGAAACGGCGTGATATATTATCCAATTGCCCGGCCTACCGAGGTTTAGACGGAACGCATATCAAACAAGAGAAGGATGAGCATACCTCATCGTTTGCTCTGAAAATTCTACGATATTCTTTCAACTCGATAGTACAATATCGATCGACGAGGTGATTCCTGAGATATTATTTCAAGACATTCAGAATACAAAAGGGCAGATAAGAGAGGGTTGAAAATTACCGTACGTCCTCTCCCAGAACTTCCACAACCGTACAAGCTTCGCTGATGACAGCGTTTTTAACAGGTTTAGATGGGTCTTGCAAAAAGCTGTTCACAGTTAGAACGGCTGTAAAGCGCAATACGAATATGAGCGGACTGACAATGCATCAAACTCGGTCTCCAAAATACTCCTGATTTCTCCTTGTAGCTCCTGCACGCGTTTGAGAACAATAGCAATCCGCGGAACACGCGAAGACGATTTGAATGTTGAGGCCAGATTTTTTATAGCCTATCATAAACTTTGGATCTATGCGAAGCAGCTGGGCGCTTCTAGGTACATACCGCCAGAGTCTGAGCAATATCACAAAACTTTCGGGGGACTGCAGCAAGCTGGTCTTCTAGTTGCGAGACACCGTTGACTGTCAAAATTGGGAAACTGAGGAACATCCTAGCGGAGTACTAAGGGTAACATACCCATCATACCAAACTTTCTCAATGTACCGATGCTGGTGACGAGATTTCGTTTGGCAAGGTCCAGAAGTTGTATATCTTTAGTAATCTCGTGCACAACGTGGGAAGACTCGGACGATTTTTCACGTATACGAGTCGTTTGGAGGAGGAGATCCTGGCCAAATGTTGTTCAACCGACGTCTGCTTTAGCACAAAAACGGCTTGACGAACGGAAATAAGCTCTTGAATAACACCCATCCTAGCATCGTTAGGCTCCTCCTGTCCCATAGATTCTTCACTTCCGTTTGCCTCGGGTCCGGTCAGGCTGTTACCCAACTCGGAGCGTAACCGGTCAATGTCTGCTTGAACGGTTGCACGAGACTGCGTGAGTCTAGTTTGAACGACATCAATGGTTCCCGTTGCCAAGGAAGGTTCTTGAGTCTTGCGAGTGTCAAGGTTGATGGTCAAGGTCACAGAGGCATTAACGCACCGTCTGGGAAAATATTATTCAAGGACGGGACAGCACTGAAGTTTGGGGAGAGGTCATCTAGAGGGTCCTCGGATTGCGCCGGCAATGAAAGGACGCGTTGAAGCGACTGTATAATTTCAGGTGGAAGCTGGGGTACTGAGGGTGGAGTTCTCTGAGTCATTGCAAGGCTAAGAAGTGTGAGACTTTGCAGCAGCCACATCGTTAGAGATACTTACCTCTCCACGGATAAGCGCGACCACTATAGAAGGAGCTTGCGACGCACCCGAAATGCTCACTGGGAAGTTTGTACCAATTAACTCGTGTTACAGACCCGTCACACAATAGTGACCTTTCAGTTGTGATGGACTACTCTCCGACATCGAACACGAGGATCCATGTAGTCTCTGTCTTTGACAACAAGCCCACTTATTCCTGTGCTAAATGTTCTGCGGTAATTGTTAGTCTCATTTCACCTGTACGTTGTTCTGTCTTAGCCAAGCTCCAATACGACAGGCACTTCAAGATGAGCTCATTAGCAAGAGTTTCTCTGGCAGAGACGGAAGGGGCTTGTATGTGAAGCTGTGCTATTTTGTGACCTTTAGCTCATGCGAGTTGTAGTTTACTTCATTCTGCCGTCAATATAAAGCTAGGACGGAAGGAGGACAGACCCCTTTTGTGCGATTCTGGCTACATTTGATATACTGGCAGCACTGGCTGATATGCCACCAGGACAGGCGTACATACAGTAGGAATTCGTTCTAACTTTTCGGTACAACTGCTGACCATTTCAGGTTCAGGATGTTTTCTGTATGGGTTGTAATGATCGTATAGGATGGTTTTACTACAGGGCCGCCGACAACTCTCAGAAGTATAAAGAAGGTGGATTTGCGATTCCTTAATCTCTAGTATCATGTGTTCACTCCTTACCAACCAAGGGAAGTACCTCTTGGAGCGTGAGAAGCTTGTTAAAGAGAACAAGTGGATGCTTGATGATTGACCGGATAGCAGGATATTGTATCTTTTATGGCTGTACGACAAGCAGTGCCTGGTGCGATGTATTCTTTTCCACTGTAGTATATGATTCAAGAGAT
Source organism: Ramaria cf. rubripermanens (assembly GCA_003316465.1). Lineage (NCBI taxonomy): Eukaryota > Fungi > Basidiomycota > Agaricomycetes > Gomphales > Gomphaceae > Ramaria > Ramaria cf. rubripermanens. Next base: position 4,732 of record QFFB01003877.1, on the reverse strand, counting down.
TTCATTTTATCATGGTGCATAGTACGCCTGTGCAACTTCTGGTATCGCACTACCTACATATGTCAATTGGCTGCTCACTAACAGCAGTGTCCCAGTGCTGGCACTACTGAAACTATGACTTTTTCTAAACACTAGTCCAAGGCCTAAGAGGGTAAGTATATGCTAATGCTTCCTTGACGCTCCCCAATATATAAACTTGATGCCCTGTCAAGATCTTCCGAAAGGAAGTCAGCATTCACTTCACTTCCTCATCAAAATAAAGGATAGGTGGAATAAGGAGGTGGTGCATCTGAACGATCATTGAGAAGTTAATTCGGAAAGAGCTGTGGTATAAAGACTGATGATACTCACTATATGGCTACAGAGTCTTCCCCGTGTAGCGCTCCTGATTCGCACCTGTGGCACATCACTGTCACTTTTAATTCCCCGACTCTCTCCGAAGGAGAGAAAGGGTTCTATCGTCCAACTTTTAGCAGAGTCTCAAAGAACGTCACAAGTTCTGATTGGCTGTCAAATCCGGAATGATTCAGTCTTAGGGGTCGTCATGTTTTCGCCGCTTGAAATTTTTTTTTTCGCTTCGCTCTTTCCTTTACGTCGTTTGATTTCGTTTTCGTGGTCGCTACACACACCATTCAATAACGTCGTCGCTATAAGCCTCATCATTTTTGTCACAGACTATGTCATACTTTTTGCCCTTCCTTCTCTCTCATTAATCAAATTCCTTACAATCTTCTTTTTCTTTGACCTCAAAATCCCATGAGCACTACCTTCATAGATACTAACTCCAAGATTCAGAACAGTTGTTTTCAAGATGAGGATTCTGTATCTACCATCCTCTACAACAGCATGCTTCAGTACACAAATGGAGAAGTGATAACTGCCACAATCCAGCTCCCCTCTTCAACTACAACACCCATCTACAATGATGGTAGAATTGTGCACATTGTCAGAAAATTTGCTGTCCCATCCAGCCTTCCAGTTGTTATTGAATGTGAAGCTCTTGAACCAATCCCCTCTCATGTCATGACTGAAGACAAATCCTTAACTATTGTCAACAACACACCAGCTCATCTATGGGTATTGGGATCAGTCATCAAGGTGGATTACAACTCCTGAGAAGATGTCACTTCCTTTAAAGTGATTATACAAAGCTATCTTCAAAACAAAACTCACAAATTTTCAGTAAGGTAAGACTATACTACAAAATGATGCAAGTGTATCTAATTATGAACTAGATGTTTTTGTACTAAAACATCTGCTGATGAATGGAACCATCCCCCAATACCCATCTCGAACTCCACAATCCATGTGTACGTGTCATAAATCGTAACGTCAAGGACTTTTTTCTATTTTTTCTTCTTTTATTTCTACGGACAATCTAGTTAGAATTTCATCTTCGTTCTATCCATCTCCTTCCATCCAGACTCTTCTCACAGACATCATCACTTTATCTTGAGCATTCTATTCATTTTTCTCTTCTTCGTTCATCTATCTGAGACACTTTCATGCATAACACTGAGCCGACGAAATCAATGCCGGATACGAGTCGAGGCGTGCAGCGACGCGTACTTCCCATTTGAGGCACATATATGTGTAGTAAATTGAGTTGAGGCACCTTAGGTGCAGCATTTTATTTCCTTAACATTTACACTGATCAGTCCTTCATTCTATCTCTGAGTCCGTGTGCGCAGCAGATTCAGACCATTCCTTTGGCTTAGAGAGCCAGGGGCTCAGATATCATATGTTTTATTTTCATTCTCCTATTACTCCTATTTTACTCCTTAGTATATTAGTAGGAGACATACACTTTAACAATATGACAATCTTCTTCTTTTACGCCCATCTTACTTTTGAGTTTTACTGAGTCTTCGAGTTTATCTTACCGCAATTTCCGGCTTTGAGTTCTAAGCCTGGGTTATCCTATCAACTTTTATTACCTTCCAGCCCCTCTTCCCTATCACAATAACATAACCGACATATTGACCTCGCTTTGTTTTACAGATAAAAGAATAAAAGTATGGACTATTACAAACTCATAACGATGATGAAGAACTTTGCCTAGATGTTCTATCTCTAGCTCACCAATAATGTTCCATATAAAACATGTATGTCCCCTTTTCTTTGACATTTTTATTCACTAACACCTGTTGACCATTGTACTTTCAATGGTCGACCATTTTACTCAAATGTCATCCTATTCCTATGAAGTATTGCACTGAAATCTGACTCAGGCTGTGATGTTACAATATGAATGGATTGTTAAGTTCACGGACATTACCCGGAACTTTGGAGGTCGGAGACTTCGAAAGTGTACGAGGGGGGTAGGGACTTGGCTTTAACTTATGGGTTGCGCCACCTACTATCGTTTGGTCCCTAATTTCGGAGGTCAGAGTATCAGAGGTGGTCCGGAGGTTTGGACTCAGAGTTATTACTAATAGTATCTAACTATGGAGGTAGTGATGCGAGGAGACTGGAGGTTTGTAATGCGGAATTAAGTCGATATTCGAACTAAAGAACTGGATACAAGTTTGGAGGACTATTAATACCTCGTAAGCTGATTGTATCCTAAGAACGTATAACAAGAAAGATATAAGAGGTGTATAACAAGCGGAGTTCGGAATAGGATCGGAGGGTTGGATCGAGAGAGGTACAAGTATTCTACTTTGGGTCGTGAATGAGAATTATACTTTAAGAGGTAAACAACAAGAACTAAAACGGAACATAATAGTTACTTCAGAGTTCGGAGGTCCGAAGGTTCGGAGCTTTGGTGTTAGATCTCAGGGATCTAACATGGATCTACAACTCTTGTGAGCCTATTCTTCGTGCAGGAATATGAGATAGAAAGACACTTTGAACATTTTTAGTATACATTCTAGCGTATGTGTCTGCTAGTACGGGTATATGTAAAGACTCTAACATCGGACCAGAGATGACAGTCAACTCTTCCCTGGTGCATTGCCTGCATGGACATGGACGGTCATCTGATCATTGACTTAGGCAACATCAGCTTAAACCTTGGGTCATAAAATAAAAGTATTATCTGATGACAAAGAAAATGCAGGCACTTTTTTGTTTGTCAAATATGCTTTGTCTGTTATATAATGGCAACTAAACTTGAACTGATAGTTATGAACTGTAAACAAATCAATTCCTATTATATACAAAAATACACCATGTACTTTCTTTATTCTTTCTGTGAGGTTGTATTATAAACATGTGTTGTTATTCTATTGATCTCTGGACTAACCTTCTTTTTGAATGATAGCATCTTACCACTGGTTACAACAGGTGTGATGAGTGTTCCTGGACCTAATAGACTGCATTTCGTAGCTGGTGCTAAAGGGGGAGACTCTTCTTGCTCATCATTGGCATTGTAAGGACATTTCAAAATTGAAAGTGAACTTCCTTCAAAGTGATCACCTTCCAGAACCTCAGACACTGGCTTCAATGTGAATTGTACTCAGTTGATAACCAACTGATATGTTTTCATAGGTTGTGAAACCCCATTGTCTTGTGTTGTAATGTCCCATCTACAAAGGTTTTCAACTAAAGTCTGTGCAATACAATCTAACTTGCTTCATACAATGATGGTGTTACCTAAACCATCACCCAGCTCCCAGGGCTGAAGACATTTCATATCTCCACAGGATTTATTGCTTTTCCATAGAAATCAACAGCATTGATGTCTTGATGTCTTCATTCACAAGCCAATTCTCTGGAACAATGCCTGTGCCATACAGATGGAAATTTAATTGGCCCATGTTTCTAAAAGGAGACTTCTTCATCTCTATATCAATCATGCTCATCAATAAAACCATATAAAACCATGTACATATGAAGGTGCTCACCTTTTAGGTCAATCATGGTACAAATAACTATCTTTAGACTGCTGATAATGAGGCTTCTGTTAAAAGCTCGACGGTACGGGTTGTCATGACAATGATATGATTTCAACCACCCCATACACGTGTTCACGTTCTCACTATAATCACAATTACCAGCTATACAACGAGTCGTCCGAGCCCCACCGAGTTTATCACACATGTCTACAATTTGTTAGATCCCTGAGATCTAACACCGAATCTCCGAACCTTCGGACCCCCGAACTCCGAAGTAACTATTATGTTCCGTTTCAGTTCTTGTTGTTCACCTCTTAAAGTATAATCCTCATTCACGACCCAAAGTAGAATACTTGTACCTCCCTCGATCCAAACCTCCGACCCTATTCCGAACTCCGCTTGTTATACGCCTCTTATATCTTTCTTGTTATACGTTCTTAGGATACAATTAGCTTACGAGGTATTAATAGTCCTCCAAACTTGTATCCAGTTCTTTAGTTCGAATATCGACTTATTCCCTCGTTACCACCTCCAGTCTTCTCGCATCACTCTCCATAGTTAGATACTATTATTTGATACCTCCGAGTCCGAGCCTCTAGTCAACCTCCGAACCTCCGAACCTCCGATCTCCGAAATTAGGGATCAAACGATAGTGGGTGGCGCAACCTATAAGTTGAAGCCAAGTCCCTACCCCCCTCGCATACCTTCGAAGTCCGACCTCCGAGTCTCCGACCTCCGAAGTTCCGGGTAACGTCCGTGAACTTAACACAATTTCACCTAGTCACGCACACACCCATCACACGAGGCGCAATGCATTGCGTACCGAGTTGAGCCCTGTTATCAGGGGAACACCAATCAATATCCGAGTCGAGCCCCGCACCAGGGGAACACGA
>QFFB01003875.1:0-16032 GCA_003316465.1 Ramaria cf. rubripermanens | reverse complement strand
TGTTCGCCATGTAACCGGGCCAATCGATTATCGGTGACGCATGTGCGGGGTAATCACGTGTGTTACCCATCTGTCTATACTCGTGATGTCATAGCGCGTCTACGACTCGCGCGAGTGGGCCGGGTGTTATCTCGTGGCTTCCTCCTTGAATATAACAAACAAGACTCCCCCCTTTTTTTAAACATTATTTCTAACTTTTATGACTGAGAGAAAGAAAGAGAAAGAGTAATAAAAGGATAAAAAGAAATGACATCACAATGCTTATTACAATATTCTTTTATCACAACATATCAGAACTGAACTAACATACATGTGAGTAACAGGCTTATATACTAGAGAGTGATATAGGGATTGGGGAGTGGGTGACTGAGCGCTCACATGATATGGGCAGGGTGGGATGTACTAAGAATAAGAAAGGTAAAAACAGAGATGTAGTAATAGTATAGGTGTGTCTGAGTGTGACTGAGGTATGTGGGGCCAGAGGCCCAAGGTACATGGTCTGAAATCCCAAGGTATGCCAAAATCTGAAGTGCAATGGGGATCTAACACTCAAGTGTACTAAGAACATTAGGCAGAAAAGGATTAACATGCAAGTGTAGTTAATACTTGAACTAAAGAGCTAGTACAAATACATAGGCTTTTTATACTATAAGGGTGAGGGGTTATATGTAATGAAATTGTTACAATCTGGTCCATTGTGGATCTCCAGTATCCATATCTGGTTATCAAACCCATCCTGAGCCCAAACTCCAAGTCTGACCTTCTTCCAAGCTGTTATCTGAGATAACCTAAGCCCAAGCCCAACCTTTGTTCTTATTTACTACCATCCCTGAGCTTTGTTCTGATCCTTTAGTGATTTATGTTTAACCCTGACTCTTGTTCTTTTGTATATAAGTCCTGTCTGTCTGTATCTCACTCTTCAGTCAGAAATCTACTTAGACTTCTCTTGATCCCCATAGTAGTGTTCTATTAAATCCTGCTCTTAGTCTGTTGCACTCATCTTATCCAAACCTTGCTCTGAAGTTAAGGGCTCACACAATAGTGAATGGCATAGCATTTAAGCTGAAGCCAAGCCCTTATCCTTATTGAATCTTAGTCTGAGTTTGCTTCTGAGGTATCCTTAAGTACCCATGTCAAGACTTTGCTCTTATGTAATATAAATAAGAGTAAATGAGTTCTGAGTTGGAATGGAGAAGGTATGTGTTTTGGAATGGAGTCTCATTCAGGGGAAATATGGTAATATGGGGAGACATAAGCATAATACTAGAGAGGTTGTTAAGACTGAGGCCTATGTATAGGACCTTGGGGTGAGCTCAACTGAGCTCAGACAGAGGTTTATAATAGGGAGGGCTTGGCTTCAGCTTATGTGCTGTGCTATCCACTATTGTATGTGTCCTCAATTTCAGAATGAGGTTCAGACAAGAGGAGAGTAAGGGAATAAAAGGAGTCAGACTAGAAACTAGTAAGTGGTTTAAAGGGATATCTAGGTTGATTTCTGAATGAGGAGTGAGGTACATACAGAATGAGACTTATATACATACAGATAACAGGGAAACAGGGTCAGATATAACTAACTAAGGGAATCAAAATGAAGCTCAGGGAAGGATGAGAATGGGGTTTGGGGAAGCAGAATATAGTGAATGGGGATTGGGGTTGGGCTCAGACTACTTCAGAGAGGCTCAGATAAGGTCAGGCTTGGGGCTCAGGATGGGGTTAGTTACCAAACATGGTTGCCGGAGATCTGTGAGGAACTGGATTATAACAGAGGTACCCATCATCCATTGGCAAGGGAACACAGATGTTCCACCAGGAACAAGGTGCTATTGCTGATGGAGGGACCAAGGCCATGAATAACTAAATAAAGGATATAGTGGTTCTACTACAGGAAATGGTGGAAGGTGGAACTGGAAGCGCAGGATGTACAGATGTAACACACATGCATGGCTTCTGAGTAGGCCTACTGGTGTTCCTCTGTGCAGGTCACAGTGTAGTCATCCAAGTGTGTTTCTCTGCCTCCTGCCTCTGGGCCATCTTTGTAAAGCACAAGTGCACATGGTGCATCACCATGCACACAATCCACATCATCCTCCTAGAAACATAGTTCTCAATGGAAGGTGTCTCCCCAATCCACTTCATATAAAACTGCTCCTCTTACCCATAGTCATGGAATACCTTAGGTGATGTTCCATGTGCATTGGGGGAACCCCCATCTTTCTCCAAATCCAATTCCAATTCTGGCTCCAGTTCTGCCAGAAAAGCTCAGAAAAGGTGTCTATTGTTATATGAGCATTTCAGTGACTTGTTCTGTAAAGTATAGGTGGCTTAGTAGTTAACATTGCTGTGGGATTATTCAAGTGGCAGAAGTGCAAGCGTGCTAAGAATACTAGGTGGACAGGGATTAACACACAAGTGTAGCCAATATTTGAACTGAAGAGCTAGCATGAGTACATGGGGGTTTATATACAAGAAATAGAATACTAGTATAATGAACTACAAGTAACCATATTCAAATGTTAGAGTGGCAAAGATCTTTTCTTCTGGAGCTACATACAAATGGGCAATGTGTGTACAGTAAGGGGAGAGGTAGAGCAGGGGTAGAGAAGGTACCTATCATCCAATGGTAATGAAGCACATGGTGTTCCACAAGGAACAATGCACTGTTGCCATTGGAAGGGCTAGAGTAACTGAATGACCAGATTGAGGATATGGAGGTTCCACTATTGGAAGTGCAGAAGGTGGAACTGTAAGTGTGGAATGCACAGATGTACTGTAACAATCCATCTGGGTACTCTGCTATGGCCTTCATTGCCAACATTGCAACACCAAAACAGCTATCTTCAAACATAGAGTTGGTATCAAAAACCTTTGGGCATGTAACATTGTGCCCATGTGTGACATGTATGCTATGGCTGAAGTGAGTCATGTGAGTCATTCTTAAGGTGCCCAGTGGCTGCCCCACAGCCACCACCAAAATGATAAACTTGACTTTGCAAACATCCCATTTCTTAGCGGCTTGAAGCCCCCACTTTCTCATGTTAATTTACTTTAAAGAGGATCTTCCCACAGTGAGGATCGGATACGCAATCCTTGACATCGAGGAATGCTTTGTTCAATTAGCATGAGGCATACTATCGTTGCCCTCACATTTCTTGTAGAGGGAACCTTATAACCGGACAAGCTGCTAACAAGTTAACGGACATTTACAGATACAGCTTATACTATTTTATAGCTCCATGCTGCGTTTCGATTACATCTTGACAGCTCATACCAAAGTCGGGACCCGCTTATATGTCCCTTTCCGCATTCACGGCATGATTGATCAAGTCTACTTCCTTTGAAGTTCGTGGTGATATTTTGCAAGAGAATTGTAAGGGATGCCTGAGTATGCGAAGTGAGTCAGCAGAGGATAGTTCTCAAAGTTTGACCAGTGCTCTCACGAGGTATGTCCTGAGGTAAAGTCGACAATTGGATCGACTTCTGCACCGCGGTCATCAACCTGTTTCGTGATACGTAACGTTGCGAGGCACGTTGAAATTGCGAGAAAGACGGAAGCATCACCAAGATGCTGACCGGGGCAGACGCTGTGACCAAGACATACTTCTTACTTCAACTACAGACAAGAATGGGAAATTAGCCAATAACTTGCCGTCTACCAAAACCAAAGATTACACTCCTCGGATCTAGCGATGATTTGTCTCCAGGGTGAATTGGTGCGAAACGTTCAGGAATAAAACGATGAGGCTCTGGGAATGTCTTCTCGTCGTGGAGTATAGCCCTGTATATAAATAATGGTGGCACATCGATGATCTTTTGAGAATCAGTGCTGATTATTGATAATTCAGACTTTACCAGATATTGGCGAACACTGAGGACCCTTTAGGAATCAGGTAACCTTCGTATACGTCGTCCTCGAGGGGACTATGGACAACTAGAGGCGCCACTGGATGAAAACGATAGACCTCCTTTATGAGTGCTTCAATGTACGGCAAAGACTTGCGGTCGTGCATTGTTGGTAGACGCTGCTGTGCAAGAAGTGCATCTATTTCCGCCTGCGCCTTTGCTTGTGCTTCAGGATGCAGCGTCATCATTAAGAAAAATGTCGCAAGCACTGAAGCAGTCTTAAAATATCGTTAACTCGTCACAATAAAATTCAGGATCTCACGAACTGTATCGGCTCCCGCTGAAAAAGCCAGATTTTAGTGATGACAGTGTTATTTGGGATATTGGGAATTATCGTACCAGCATAGAAGCTAGACGCCGTGTAAGTTATCGCGTTTTCTTGTCCAGCGATAGGTTCGGGACTATTATACATGGCTTCTAATAGCTTAGAGGTGAAGGAAGGCAACGCCTTCCCTAGAGCCTAAAGCAGGTTTTAGTTGTAAAGGTTTTTTACGGCAGTGAACCTCACCAGCTGGCGTTTGACATCGCCGATAGGAGCGTACATTATTTCGTCGCTCCGTAATCGTGCCTTCTCTGCCCAGACTTGGAACCCTGCACCTGGAAGCCATTTTGGAACATGCCTAACTATGCAAATACTTCAGATAAATTGATGGTCTCATGAGATGACAAGGTACTACATACGCCATGGGAATGAATCAACCAACCATCTTCCGGGCTGTATCGCATCCGTAGTGATATGGGCCAACTCTTCCGCGAGCTCAACATAGTGGTCGCGACCGGACTGGACTCGATGCCCATATGCTATCCGAAGAATCACAGCACCGGCGTAGCTGAATAGAGATGCATGTGAGCAGTGAAATATAGGCGACCAACGGGAACGGTGCATGAATACCTCCTAATCAAAGGTATCAGGTCGTCAGGTGTATTTAACAGCCGCTGAATAAATTTATGCAGTTCAGCTTCTTGCACAGGCCAGTACTGTCTAGCGGCGTCTGGATTCAGTGCGCCATGCAGAAGGCGCCGATACGTGCGCAAATGTTCCCCATAAGGGGAAAAAAGGACGGAGTTTTTCCGTCCAACGAGTTCACTTGCCATTATAAAGGTGGGACGGTCGCTATACATGGCAGACTTCTTCTCAAGGAGGTCCAGAACAGATTGAAGCGAGTTCAGGATGATAAAATGACGTCCAATAATGCGGAAGTGAAAAACGCTGCCTGATGAACTAGTTTCACATACCTGTGTCCCATAGGGAGGCAGTACAGGACTCACCATACGCTCGTGCCCAATTGTCATACGCAATCCATGGTTTATGTTTAATTTTCGGAAGCTGCGGGAGACACCCTAGGAAAGGGAGGCCTATTGGACCTGGTAGAGGCTGTTAAAAATCCTTTCGACGTCGTTACGTGAATTATTTGACCTGGCGGGACTTTAGCCCCCTTGATTGACATCCTTCTCAACTGTAGTGTAACCACGAGCACGAGTAAAATAACGTAGAAAGTAAGCCAATCCATTGTAGCAGGCTCTGGGAGGGGGGTAGGGGGGAGGGTTGCCGGGTGTCCGAGGCTCCCACGGGTTACCGTTATCACTTCCGTGCACAAAATAAAATAATCATTAACAAGTTGGAGAGCGAAGTACTTACTCCATACATAGCGTCGGAGGAATTTGACAAATGTTCCAGTGGGTCATGACAAGCGAAAAGGGGCTGGTGATCGGATTGCTATAGGGATGATACGATATCAGAGCGCAAGTAAAAGTGGCAATCCTCATTTAGCTGTTGCTGGGACCTGAGGCCTGTTGGGTGCACGCTCACACGCCAGGCACCGGGACTCGTCCTTAGACTGGTGCCTAGGACCCAGCGCTTGTCTATAGTACGTATAGGGTATCCTATTCGGAGGTTTCGACGTTCGTGGATCCCATACCGATTCGTTCTGATCACTTGGCTGAGAGTCAAACTCAGCCCTGTCGGACTTTGTAAATTGTGGCAGCTAACTGCTGCGGTAAGTCTAGTTAGCTTGCCACACACCTGACAGACTTGTCATGAGTTTACACACAGTTCGCACGCCTCCTTCCAATTTTATCGCTTTCATCGCGAAGAATGATGCTCAACAGTTCACCCATGATCGTAACTTTACAGTGCGATAAATTAGCCTTATTTTATCGCCGACTCTCTTTCCACCACCGTTCGACTTCTTCGTCAGCGTCGTAGCCAAACTGGTCCTTATTTTTCATCTTCTCTGCCCATCTTTTTCTTTCCATCGCCTCTGCCTCATTTATGTCATGTGTCAACAGAGTTTGTCTCAGCTCCCTATCTCTAGATTCCTGCTCGGGCCCGTCTGGAAGATGGAAGAGTATCTGATTTCTGCGCGCATCTGCATGTGCACGAGAACATCTGCCTTTCCGTAAGGATTCATACGCCAAGAGTACTGAGGGAACTTGTTCGCTACTCGTAACCCGAGACAGCAGATTTCCTAGCACCGCACCGTCCTCAATCTGCGACAATATGTCATTAAAAAAGGACGCCATATCAGGGTGACATTTACCGCCATGGCAGCACCCTGCCCACCGTATGGCTTAAGAAATACGCGTGAGAATGAGTTCATATGTATAGGATTCGAAATATCCACCAAAATGGAGTGGCATGCATCGCCAAGAAGTACCACGCTGCCACTTGAGTGGACCCAAGAGTCAAAAATAGGTCGGTCAACTATCTTCCACTTGAGTGCAGATGGGATAAGCCCGATAAGTCGTATAATTCTGGAGAATCGTGCGGATGAGTATCAGTGCTTTGTTCTCCCACCATCCACGATCTTACCTCGGCTCCCATTGAGAAAAATCATGTTTTAGTTGCTCAATATCACCTGGCATGGACCACACATCTGAGGCAAATTGCCCCTGCGGCGCGCTTGATGAAAATACAAGGTTGTATTCCTTCTTTGCACTCTGAAATGGACATGCCGGCGGACGTGAGAACGCTGATAATCTCTGATGGACAGAATGATCACTCACAATGCAGTAACCCACGACGTTGCTACCCGGGCCCATCCAGCATGTTACTTCTGGATTTTCGACAAATTGCTTCAACAGCGTGTCATCAAGGAGCTTGTTTGTCGGAACGACTGCTCTAGAAACCCCATAGAATATCTCAGACACAGCTGACCATTCTAAATTCGTCTGACCTATAAGCAGAGCTAACTGAACTGGGAGTGAGAGGATCCGGCAAAACTCGCAAAAGACATTGCCGGGTAACAGACTTGACACCGTCTGCACCTATAACTAAATCTGCGTATACCTCTTCTCCGTTAGCAAGGACAATGGACGGGCGACACTCTTCGGAGGTTTTTGAAGCTTCTTGGTCAATTTTTTTACCGGGTTTGACAAGGACGACAGCCGAGTTTGTACGAATTTCGGCGCGATGAACAACGGCTCTGTGAAGAATACCGTATAAATCACCTCGCTGTCTCACGGTAAGCCTGTGTGAAACGAATAAATTAAAAGAAAGTTTCACATGGACGTTATAAAACGGGATTCCATTCTCTTCCTCTATGTCCTTTGTGGAGATGGAGCCGATGACGTCCCCAGTTTCGTCTTGGGCAGCTAATAGTCAGTCAACGAAACTCGATCCCATGATGCAATGTGGAACACACATCGCCGCCAGGTAGCCGTAAAAGGGCGGACCGCAACTTGTTCCAACTCGTGGCGGAATCCCCATTTCCATAGAAGCCTTGAAACATTTGGACTGACTTGAAGACCTGCTCCTATCTCCCCAGCTGTTGTATCAGCCTCGAATATTGTCACTCGATGGCCGGCGTTGGTCAGACAGTGTGCTGCGGCAAGACCACCCAGACCACACCCAACAATGACAATTGACAGTGGCATGTGAGGATGTCCAGACGCCATGAATGTTCAAATGATTTTAAACCCAATTTCAAATTCTAATATAGTGCCGGGTCGAGTTAAACGAACGTGTGAAGGCGTTATGAACAAAGCCAAGGTGAGGGGATCATATGTAATCTGATATCATTCGATACCAACCTAAGCTTTGGCCTCGTGCGGAGTGGTGACCTGATAGATATGTGGTCACTTGGAATAGATGAAAAAACTTAGCAATTCGCCTGTAAATATTGTGTCATGATGAAGGTCGACTGAACAAGTAAATTTAATCCAGGAAAACTAGTAGCTGTCACATTGTGTACGTACCTCGCATCAGCGCAACATCAGGGGTGTGAGGGGAGTGTAACTAGTAGAACTGCCTGGCACCGCTGAGCGAGGGACATCATCAGCATCTGTCGAAGTGGATCTACATATCCGCATGATGATCGTACTATAAAGGAAAGTGCAGTGGCGAAGACGGAACTACACATATAGCATTAGTACCGGCCGTACGTCCTGATTCACCAAACAAGTCTGAGCTAATGTTGTCGGGCGTCTAACCGGTGTCAAGGCACCATCTTGCAGTTGCAAGTTGATGCTTTGGTAAACCTAATTCGGCAAGCTTTCTAAAAAAAAACAAAAACAAAAGTAGTACTCCTAGTACTTGAACTCCCGTAAGTCGTCTAATAGCTCCCATAGGTACCGTACTGCGGGTTTAGTATCAATAGCCGTGCGCCTCGCATCAAGGGCAAATTGCAGATGAACTCTACAAACCTTCTCTTTACATCAAAACCAAATCCCCTGACAAGTGAGCCGCCGACCGGAATGCTACCAAGTGACTGTACTACTTTGCTATCAAGATATGACCCCCGAATGAGTTCTTGATTTAATAACCTGGGCCATCGCGCACGACTTCAATCTCTGGAAATTGGTACCGCACCGTACCATTTTCTTCACCATCATGCAACCAAATTCGCAATATACGGTTGTAGATGTTCTCTGGCCCTATGCACAACTCATTCGGTTCGACAAGGTGTGTAACACAATGGTATCTGAATATTCCCGGCGGCTGAGGGATAACGACAGCCCCGAGGCACTATTTTGATTTTCTGGCCCTTTGGTGAGTCCTTATGTATCCAGTGGATGGTGTCCAAGCTATGTCACATGTGAATAACATGGTCCCAACTGTATCCAGCGTACGGACTAACCCTGGCAGCTTATGCGGGAAAAACCAAACCTCTTGATTTCCTTAGCTTGTTGTTGACTTTTATGCTGTGGGCATTCCTCGTCAGAAGCATGGCATGCACGATCAACGATATTTTCGATCGAAATATTGACCGTCACGTCGGTGAGTATTTCCGAAGGAAGTATAGAGTGTTAGTTATATACTAATATCCACGCGCAGAGCGCACCAAGCTTCGACCAGTCGCGAGCGGACAGATCACAGTCCCCGCAGCCGTGGCCTTCTCACTCTTCCAGATGCTGCTCTGCATTGCTCTCTTCTCACGAGTTAATACCCTTGCGTGAGTAAATGCGGAACTCCCAGAATTATCCTGACTATCACTGGACAACGTCAATACAGGTATTATTATGGCCTTGGTTTTTTCCCACTGTGAGTTGGAACAGCTGTGTAAAAGAGCCTACCACCGATCATGGTTAGGATAACGATTTATCCACTCATGAAGCGTGTAACGAACTGGCCTCAGGCATGGCTTGGTGTAGCTGTATATCACATTTCTATTTGCGGTGTATTGAATTTCTCATGGGATCATAGGCTAACTGGGGTGCACTCGTTGCATGGATTTCTGTTCATGGCTCCATTGATCTTTATATCTGTCTTCCTCTGATGGTGGGCCTTTGGGGGTATGGGACATGCCTGTCTTCTCTAATAACTTTACTCATATCCAATCGGCTAATGCAGGTGGAGTATGCTCTATGGCATGTTGTCCGTTCATTTCTTTATGCAAATACTTAGGCTCCTCCTCGAAGACACTATCTATGCATGTCAAGACCAAAAAGATGATGCCAAGATTGGTGTTGGTTCAACGGCCTTGGCAATGCAAAACTCACTTATTCTGTTTTTAAGTTGTTGTGCGATGGTCTTCACCGCTTCATTGGCAGTGGTGGGAAAGAGCAACAATCACGGTCTCCCATTTTTTGTTTTTACTGTTGGAGGAGCTGTAGTGGCTTTGTTCTGGCAGCTGCGGTGCGTTGATCTGGCAAGTCCTACAAGTTGCGCTCGTGCGTTATCCCTCACTACTTCCCTTACCTCCTTTACTGACACCACTTCAGAACACTTTACAAACAATGCTAAACTAGGGTACTTGGTTTGGAGTGGGATGTTGATTGATTACGCTATTCAGGTAGTCAATTATTAGCACTCAGTAAGCTGATTCTGGGCGAATACTGCATATGGATTCACTGGGTACACAATTAATCGCTATGCAGTTTGGATATGTTCTTCCGCGGTACCGGCTGCCTTGGTGGCAATATAAGGTTACATTGAAGTTTGAGGCTCTGTCAATCAGTCTTCATCGGTCTCTACCGCCTGCATGCGGGGTAATAGGGTATAGATGAGTTCCGTGTCGTGAGCCATCACCTTAGTCGGACCAAGCTTCTACCTTTTGATGCTGTTTCAGCGCGACAATCTGCGCACGCGGCTGCAATAAAGCATGTGCGGGGCTGTTTCAGGCAAACTGGGTATACGAAGGGTGAAGACTAATGGAAAGCTTGGGAGTTCGTCAAGGAGCCGACGTCTGATTCGAACTGGTCGTCGAGCATCGTCGAGCCGAGAAGAATATCCAGCTGCAGAAAACACATGAACACAAGCATCACGCTCACCCGCATCACGACAACCTTTATCAGAATCCGTATTCCCATACCTCATTCTCCACCCCATTCTCATCCACTTCCATGCGCACCATGATCCGAACTGCCTCCGACTTCCTCCCTCCTCGGCCTTTCTTCGCTGCCTCATTATCCGCCTCTCCATCCTCATCCTGTTCTGCTTCAGCATGCCCTCGCACTTCCGCCGCCACCTACACCACTCTTCCCCTCCTCATCCAAAGTCCCCAATAGTCAGTTGGACCGGAGGCGTGGGGTGGGGGGACATAGATGGTGGCGACACGCGGTTTGGAGCTGTGTATGGTAAGCGAACGAGATTATTCCGAATGTGGGAAAGCGCCTTACAATGCAAGCCCGTGATGGCGCATGAGCACTGGCCATGGCAGCAAATGGCGGCAATGTGATGTAGCGGACAAGTCAAGTAGCGCATCCGCCGGTGGAATTGGGTATGAGGAGGTAAAAGCCAAAATACGTGATACATCGCGACCCCCTACCATTTCGCCCTTGTGTACGAGCTACGTGCATCTCCCAGACGTCTTCCACGTCACGTTCTCACCACAACTACCCTTAGCTTGTGCATGCGTACCACCATTGAGCTGACATCTCGGCGGTGCATTTCACTCACTCATATCTGCCTAAGTAATGTGTTTGTCTTCACACTTCTGGCCGTCTCGGAATTATATTCGCGCGGCTGACAGAGTTGTTATCAGTAGGACGAGAGGGAATAGGTCTTTCCTCGAGTTAACCAGTCGGAATCAACGTGTATAGGTGGGGTGTTAAAAGCTAGCTATATACATGCGGTCTCAATTTATATGAACTCGTTTCTATTCTTGGTGCTTGCTCGGGTCAGTGCGGTGCCACGAAGTTACGGTTAGGATCTAGCGTCGGTGTTAGGAGGCTAGTACCGGTTCCTTACACCGTCACAAGTAAAGTTCTGTGCGAGAAGTTCACTATGGAACTTCACAAAGACAAGTACTAAGTCTACTAAAATGTCGCCACTGGAGTCAAGGTAGATATCGCAATGACACATATGATATATGTCGTTTATCTTGTTACCATTTGCACGTGCACGATAAACAAGGCGCGTGGAATTCCGGCCCACCCTATTTGTTACTTGTACTTAGCCGAAGGAGCGTTCATTGCGCTCATCTGCAGATTAATGGGCGGTGTAAACGTCAGCTTCCTCATCACGATAATACATTGCACCTGTACTGGGAAAGGACGGGGCGCCTCTGAGGAAAGAAAATTTCCCACGAGCGTCAAGACATCAAGGTTTTCAATTGTGTTGGCACTAAAACCTTCAGATCTTGAGACATGCGGTGCATTTTGGCAAACCACGTCCTCGCCGCACTTTCCTTTTTCCATGCAGATTTGAAATGAATCTGGCTGAAAAATGCCAGCCGGGGCAATCTTTCATCAATCAAATGATGGATCAACTTCAAGCATAGAAGCTATTTCGGACCAGATCAATCGTTAAACTTCATCCTTTGTTGTTTATAAATTCGGTGTGTTCGACATCCGTGTTCCTCAGGGCTGTCAAATCGCACGTGCGCATACTGTGGTCAAAACATGAATTCTCAACCTGCCCCGAATTTAATTGAGGCATATAGTCACTCGTAAGTTCCTGGTAGTTTATGGAATTTACTGGGCTTATACAAAGATAGATTGGCGACGAAGTATTACAACCTCGCGTCATTTGTGATTATTCTCTATGATCATTCTCTTACGTTTGACCTAGAGGTCAAGAAAATTTGGAAGCAACATTGGTCACTACCGAAGTCGCTGTGGTTTTTCGTGAGCCTTACAAGTTCTTAGCTCCGAAATTCAGCTTCAACATTGATAGTTCCGATACATCAACCCCCTCCATCAAATTGGTTCAGTATGTCCTATGTCTTCTCCCTAGTAAACTGACTGAATTTATTTTTTGCAGATCCTGGGTATGCTTCTACCATTGCCTATAAGCACTATACTCACTGCAAAGCACTGAGAACAGCGGACCAATTGAGCACTTGGTCTCCTGGTACATGTATAAAATGGTTGTGGTTTCGTATCGTCATGGACGAGATTGTAGTTCTTTCCACATCTGGCATCCTGATACTTCGTATTTGGGCTTTGTTTGAGAGAGGTGCGTATCATTGTGATAATTGATAATCATTTGCGCTCGCTTCATACAATTATCATGATCCTCTCATAGCTCGATGGACCATAATTGTCATGGCTGCCGCACTTATAGGGCAAATTTGTGTCACAATCGTAAGCCTAATATATTCATATCTGATGCATATTTTATGCTTAAAATAAATGACAGTGGGCTTGGCAGGCAGTCACAGTCGCTAAGTTGCCTCCAGGTTAGTTGACCGCTCTTTATTTCCCTGGGCCACAGCCCTTAGTCATATGGTCCAGGTTTTTCTGGATGTTTCCCCGCCCCCACATCTCCGGATAGAGCAGGACGTGAGCTATCACCATTTCTGTTCCCATGCGTAATGCTAAGACCGTCGTAGAGGTGGCATCGCTCTACATTGGCTTGCTCGTCATGGGTGATAATCTCTGCTAACGTTACTTATTCCTTGCTTCCTGTTGAACAAATGGCAACTTGCAGACTCTGTCATCTTCTTACTAACCGTCCTACGGCTCGTCACTCCTGTTTCCACACTATCAACAACAACACCGCTCGTGCCCAAGATGCTCCGCGAGGGTAAGACGAGCCTTCATTCGACACTTTCCTGTATTAGTCCAAATATTGACAGCACTAATTGCTTAGGTGTCCTGTATATTCTTGTCATATTCGTCGCTAATCTTGCCAATGCTCTGTTAATCCAGGCGAGTTTCTTTCATCATAGCTCACGATGGCAGGTGCTGAGATACAACCGCATGTAATTAGCTTCCCAGTGTTCCGGTATGCTTTTCTTATACACCAATCCCAAGCGTCTGATTGTCCAAATGTGTGACTATGGGAGAATAGACGGACTTGAAGCCTCTGAATACTGAATTCACAGTAAAGTTAGTTCTTTCAGCAGACTGTATCCTTGTTCTAAATTGATTGATTACTTCACTGTAGTATTATTGTAGTCATGGTGTCACGGTGAGAGGTGGCCATATACAGACGACTTGGCGCTCTTGTTAACATTCGAATTAGCCTCTTCCTTAACCTTCGAACCACTGCAAGACCGACTTCTAGTCCTCTCGTTGGTAACCTCGGAGAACCAGTCCAGTTCAGACACGGAAAGATTGAAATTCAGGTGACAACAGATCGTGTCACATATGCCGACGATCGTCCAGGCAACTTGATCGCTCTCGAAGAGCTGCAGAGGCATAAGGTTGGCGCTCATACATAACTACCGTATATAAGGCGAGTTGTTATTGTAATTATATAATTTTGGTGCAGTGGTGAGTAAATATCATGAACCGTGTATATATCCGCAGCCATGAAATGCTAGACTCAAACCCAGTCCTATACAGTTACACTATTCGAAGATATAGTCGTTCGAATGTGTACCAGAAGGACTGGTGGAACTTATGAGGCGCGGTGACTTAGAAAAATCACGCGTCGCTACTCGCGCACTAGGTTCATCCGCCTTCGTAGTCAATCTTTGGTGGAACAGATGCCCATCTACACGTTACTGGGCCATGAAACTAGGTTGTCTAAGTCTTATGACACAATTTTATGACAAGTACACTACCCGAGCAGGCCCCACAGCACTGGAGCCACACGGCAGACAGTTCACCATCAAGAAAGCTTGCAACACCATACTGATGGACCCCAATTCCTGCCATGTCAGAAGTATAGCTATTATCCTCACTTCCTTATGTATTTCCTTCATTGGATGCATGTGTATTTGTGCCTTTGGGGTCGCTCTCATGAAGAAAGCTCATGAGATCAGCACCATGTGTTTTGACCATCTGAGAAGCCTGGGATGCAATGTGCTGGTCAGAGGGCTTGAAGAATTCTCCAGGAAGTTCCACAGTGTGTTAAGACCGGGTCTATGTGTGGGACCTCGGAGCGAGCTCATTCTGAGCTCGGGCCAAGGGGGATAAGTAGGGGCTTGGCTTCAGCTTATATGCTTTGCCATCCACTATCACATGTGCCCTTGATTTCGGAGCAAGGTTGGATAAGAGGAGCGGAGGGACTAAGAGAGAACAGAGTGAGAAACTAGTACAGGGTTCAAGGGTATCTAAGTGAATTCTTGACTGAAGAGCGAGGTACATACAGAATGAGACTTATATACGGATAACAGGGAAACATGGTCAGACAAAAACTAATTAAGGGAATCATAATGAAGCTTGGGGATGGATGAGAAACAGGGTTTGGGGGAGTGGACTATGAGTGTTGTTGTTATAGATCAATAAGCCTGTTATTTCGTCTGTGCGAGTGAATAACATGATCGCTCAATTGGTATCACCCGTGGGAACAAAGTGCAATTAATGACTAATCAATACTCCTAATGTGGCAATTAAAGCTCCTGAAGATAAACCTGTGAGTGACAATAGCGACTGAGCGATTGTAATATTGGTGAATTGCTGTTGAAGTAGTCGATCGCCCGTGCTGAGATTTGTCAAGGTACCTGATGACATAATCACAGGTTCCTGATGGAGATGATAGCAACCAGAAACTCAGCTCTTGGATATTGACAAAGAGTGGAGTAAGGGATTACCCAGTGATGGCTCAGAGAAGTTGATCTATGAGCAGATAAGTAAGTCGCAATAGTTGTACTACTAATGCAGGTTTCAAAGCTGTGTAAAACAGCGAGTACGTATCTATAGCGATATTTTAAGTCACTGTAGACTGTGTGCGATTTGAGTGCAGACTAAATTCTGACTCAGAGTGAGTGTAGACTATATTCCAACTAGTGTAACATACAGGTCATACTACAATATTTATACTACATTATCGCAGATAATCTATGATAAAACATCTGGAGTTAATGGGGTAATCGATGCATGTGGACAAAGGGGTGACTACATGCAGTCTGACAGGTAGTGATCATGATGAGGATAATGGTCAGGTGGATGGAATGTTAGGAGACTTTGGTCAGGAGATACAAAGCCCTTTACAACATGGAATGGTAATCGTAATCAGTGAATTGTGTCGTTTGAAACAATAGGAAAAACAAATCTTTAAAATTCCTCGAATATATGCATGTCAATGCATGTATAGGGACTCGTGCCCTCTTTGCCCTGTTCCTTGAGCAGGTGTTCGATGAATACTCTTGGTACTCCGTTCCACTCGCATTCCGCAAGTTCTAATGGCCCTGTACACCACTTCTGAATAGTGTAGCCTGATCAAATGGTCTGGTGGCCTGGTGATTATGTAATCTTTAATCGCACCGAATTTGTCCATTAGACGCTTGGTCTCCGATTGGGGTCTCGTTCTCCCTGGTCGCATGAGATGCTCATGATGTCATATGTTTGTATATGAGT
>QFFB01003874.1:0-12937 GCA_003316465.1 Ramaria cf. rubripermanens | reverse complement strand
AATCAATACTCCTAATGTGGCAATTAAAGCTCCTGAAGATAAACCTGTGAGTGACAATAGCGACCGAGCGATTGTAATATTGGTGAATTGCTGTTGAAGTAGTCGATCGCCCGTGCTGAGATTTGTCAAGGTACCTGATGACATAATCACAGGTTCCTGATGGAGATGATAGCAACCAGAAACTCGGCTCTTGGATATTGACAAAGAGTGGAGTAAGGGATTACCCAGTGATGGCTCAGAGAAGTTGATCTATGAGCAGATAAGTAAGTCGCAATAGTTGTACTACTAATGCAGGTTTCAAAGCTGTGTAAAACAGTGAGTACGTATCTATAGCGATATTTTAAGTCACTGTAGACTGTGTGCGATTTGAGTGCAGACTAAATTCTGACTCAGAGTGAGTGTAGACTATATTCCAACTAGTGTAACATACAGGTCATACTACAATATTTATACTACATTATCGCAGATAATCTACGATAAAACATCTGGAGTTAATGGGGTAATCGATGCATGTGGACAAAGGGGTGACTACATGCAGTCTGACAGGTAGTGATCATGATGAGGATAATGGTCAGGTGGATGGAATGTTAGGAGACTTTGGTCAGGAGATACAAAGCCCTTTACAACATGGAATGGTAATCGTAATCAGTGAATTGTGTCGTTTGAAACAATAGGAAAAACAAATCTTTAAAATTCCTCGAATATATGCATGTCAATGCATGTATAGGGACTCGTGCCCTCTTTGCCCTGTTCCTTGAGCAGCTGTTCGATGAATACTCTTGGTACTCCGTTCCACTCGCATTCCGCAAGTTCTGATGGCCCTGTACACCACTTCCGAATAGTGTAGCCTGATCAAATGGTCTGGTGGCCTGGTGATTATGTAATCTTTAATCGCACCGAATTTGTCCGTTAGACGCTTGGTCTCTGATTGGGGTCTCGTTCTCCCTGGTCGCATGAGATGCTCATGATGTCATATGTTTGTATATGAGTTTAATAATATTCTGATCAGTGAATCGCACTGATACTAGTGGCATGTTACCTCAGTGTAACAGTGAATTAGTAATCACATAATGGTGAGGTATTAATGATTTGACTCAGAGAACATATAGATATATTGTTTATAACAACAATGAGGAGTGGGGATTGGGCTTGGGCTCGGACTACTTCAGGAAGGGCTCGGATAAGGTCGGGCTTGGGGTATGGGCTCGGGGCGGGGTTAGTCGCTGAATATGGTCATCAGAGATCCGCAAGGTACCAGATCATCACACAGTGATGAGAAACCATACACCAGTTTTATGGCATGGATGGCACTCTCAAGCCTTGATACCTCACAGACATGTTGATCTGCCAGCTGCCTGGCCACCACCTGGATTGCTTGTTCCTGCTGCAACCTTCTTTGCACCTCAGCCATCCCCTCTTGTTGAAGTAACTCCTGGCTCTGCCTGTGTTCCTGGATCTCCCTGGCCTGACCTTGAAAATGTTTAACTTCTTCCACTGACAACAATTTCTCTATGTGTTTCTGGACTTTACGCACACCGTCTCCCACATACATTTACGTTTCAAAGGCGATTCAAGCAGGCTGAGAGGAAAAAGAATGCAACACAGGGAAGACAAGGAGGTTCAGAGGAGTGACGAAAGGGAGTTGGCGGTGGCAAAAGAGTGTGCTCTGAACATCAGTCATGTCCATCCAGGTTCAGAAGAGAAGCCACCGTCAAGAGCTCCAGACTTCGGGGTGCGAGGCATGCCAGCTGAGCCCGGAGCAAGCACACTTTGCTCTTGTACAACCTGAACTAATGATGTTCCTTGCTCTATAAACAAGACATATCCAATTTACGCTTGGTAGGGCTTTGCGACACTAGACTAGAGCGCAGAGCGCGTGCGGCCAACGAGAGGAGGTGATGTTTGAGTTCGAACACGTGATTTTTCTATCATAAGATTCAGGCGGAGATAGTTCCTCCGCGACATAAGTTCTCTATTTTCGTGTAACTAATACTTACAGTATAGAGACTGGTTTGAGTCTAGTTTTGCAGCGAGGTTCTCTTTGGGCTTAATTGAAATAGTCACGATTTGTTTTTCTTCTCGACTTTCAAAGCTTGTGCTCAAGTTGTCCATTCTCTGGGTCTTAACATCATACTACTATGAGTTCTAGTTACAGTAGCGCTCTCGATCCCTGCAACTGCACTTGGAACACTCTGCTATGTTGCAGTCTTCTTGTAGGTCGCCTTCCTAAAGAATTCGCTTACAAACCTCCCGCCCAGTCCCAAAGGCCTGCCGCTCATTGGGCATGTCCATTTAATGTGCCACCCTGTTAACCATTCATAGCTTTACTATGATGTTGTTCTCATGCAGGTCTCCCGCAGACCTCCAATCCGTCAGTGGATATGGTTCCAAAAGCTCGGAATACAGTATACTCGCCACTTATATACTTAAATTTCGCAGGCCGGGACATGATTATTGTGAACGATTATCACACAGGCATCAACCTTGTGAGCTGTCTAGTCTCTCTACCCTGCCTCGCACCCAAAAATAGATCTTCACAGTTTGACAAACGCTCTGCGAGCTACTCCTCGCGCCTCCGCTTCGTAGTCGTCAACGAGTGTGTTTATCTTCTTTCGCACGCTTCACACAATTTTTTGCACTGACAATCGACTCTTACCCCCTTAGCTACGAGTCTTCTAACAAACGTCTTCTTTTCCTCCCGTATGGAGATGCATGGCACCAACAGCGCACGGCCTTCCACCGCGAACTGAAGCCTAGAAAATCGCTCACTTACACCCCCATTCAGACCGCCGAAACCAAGCTGCTTATGCGCAACATCCTGCGCATGCCTGCAATGTTCATGGAACACTTTCTTGAGCACTCTGCAAATGTCGTGTTGAAGAGTACGTGGTATCATGTGTTGTCAGGAATATGCAGTGCGGTGGCTTACTGACGTGCTGATGTGGCTGTAGTTTGTTATGGCCTGAGCTCGGATGGCGGGAACCATAAACCTGTAAGCATGCTTTTTGCACCAGGTATACCTCTCCCGCCATACCTGTCCTTCCCTGCTGCGCATCCAGATCACAGACGTCTACGAAGGTTCGTACATTCATTTCTTCTCCCCCCACCTACACCTATCTTCATCGACAACGCGTTTGATCCACACAGTTATAGAACGCCGCCTCCCCTCAGGGAACCCCAGAGCAAATCTCGTTGACCTTTTTCCCTTGCTCGACCTCCTCCCAGATATACTCGTCCCCTGGCGCGCCGCTGCATTGGACCAACGTGCACTCAACCACAGTGTGTACAAAGGCCTCCTTCACGAGGTGCGGGAAAAGCTCATGCGAGGTGAGTTGACGCCAGAGGATGCGATTGTGGCGGGACCGCGATGGATGAGCTGGATGTGGCTTACCTCGCTGGGACGATGTGAGTCGCAGTGTGATGTAGTCGCTGGGTTAGGGATTTGGTGACGCCCTATGCAGGTTCGAAGCTAGCACGGGCGTAATAGCTGCGGCACTGTCGACATTCGTTCCCGCGGCCATCTCATCCCCGGATGCCTTCACGGCCGCACGGGATGAGTTGTGGTGAGCGCTCGCCAACGATGGCCGATTTTGAGTTATGTGAGTACGTGTGTGCGATGTGCAAGGATTCGCTGCGCTTGAGGCCTGTGACGGCAGGGGGTGCGTTTGTATCAGCCATGACGTATCGTAGTTGAACCATGTGGCATGGTGTGATGTCTATGTAGGGGTCCCGCATATGACGACGGCAACGGGGGACGACTGGTACCAAGGTATGCGTATTCCCGCGGGTGCGACATTCATTCCGAACCATTGGTGGATGTGCTTTGAGCACGTCGTGCCTCCTTAATTTTAGTCTTCGTTCATCCTCCCGGATTCGTTCATCCTCCCGGATTCGTTCATCCTCCCGGATTCGTTCATCCTCCCGGATTCGTTCATCCTCCCGGATTCGTTCATCCTCCCGGATTCGTTCATCCCTTCTTTCTATACGATAGTGCGAAACAGTCTCACACGTCCTAACAGCCCCCAGACTTATGGCCAGAAATATGACGTGCAGCTCTTCGAGCCACGCCGGTGGATAGGGCGCCCGGGAGGGGTAGGGCAGATTTGGGAGGGGCACCTCGCTTTTGGGTTTGGGAGACGGTAAGTGGAATCATATTCGTTCGCGCAATCATGTTCGTCCGATGCTTTATTCCCAAACGACAACTCACTAATATTCCATGAGTGAACACTTGATTTACATTTGCACAGGATCTGTCCGGGCCGCCATCTCTCAGCGCGATCGCTATTCATCATTCTTGCGAACATATGCCATTCATTTGATGTTAGAGCCAAAGAGGGCATCGTGGTGGATACGTAGACGTATACGACGGGGGTGAATGTGAGTGTTGTATGCAACACTCCGGATTCCATTTCAACATTGTATTTATTGATCTTCGCTTATTCATATATTAATTACATTATGTCTAGGTTGAACCGATGCCCTTCGAGTGCAGCATCACGCCTCGCCCTGGAAAGGTGATGCATATTAACCTTGACGCAGATGCAGCGTGGGACGCACTCAAGCATTTGTAGATATTGCCCCTGGGTTGAGAACACTCGCTTGGCCTCGCCAGGATCGGACACGTTGAAGTGATGAATCACATGAACGTACTGTTGCTGTGCTGTGTTATGATCTATCTCCCGATTCTATGATTTTCTATCTCCCCAAACCCATGCAGTCTCATGTTCAGTAATGGTATATTTACTAGCGTAGCTGGCAACGGTGCATGTTGGGGTCGAGATGTCTGCCAATTTTGCATACTTTTGCGGACGTATTTGCATTAACGTGGCGTTGGCTCTACAGTGAGATTCGGAACTACATACTTCCCAAGCTTGGGTCTACATGCTCTACACAAATGCGCTGTCTTTGGCGCATACAGAGGAGTTCGAGGCAGGATAGTGCGTCATTGATTCCACAGATATGACCCATAGTCCAAAGCCATTCCCAGCCAAACTACAGCACCAAGGGTGAAACCGTTTCTATGAAACTAGGAAAGATCACTATCAGTATGAACAAGGTATAACTTCCGAAACGTGTACCGTCTCCCAGCAGCTCTTCGGGGTATCAAGATCGACTTGCCATAGCTCTTTCCCCAGGAGGAACGTGCCGCCTCCCACGGTGACCATAAAGTATGGTAGCCCAGCTCTATTAAGGACGCCACAGGTAGCGAGGCACGACATCAGAACGGTGCCGAAGATGGAGAGAACAGGCTTTATCCAGTTTCCGAATAGGAGGGCAGTTGACTTGACACCAGCTTGGACATCATCTGTCTTATCTTGACAGGCGTAAATTGTATCTGGTGCGAAGGGAAAATAATGCAGGCTGTGACCTCTCGCCGTCGAGACTCGATTGATACTTACCATACCAGATGGTCCATCTGCAATGAGAAGACTCAGTCGTGCAAGCGATCACTAGTGGGAGACTTAACTCACGCCCAAGCACCAACGCTAAGGATTATTGTGGAGCTTGAAATTTTAGTCGTGAGGAGAGCGGCGGCCATGGGAACGCCAGCATTCATAGCGAGGCCTACAATTCGACATTCAATATCAAGACAATAATAAGCTACCAAGCGGTGAACCCATGTGACACGTACCCAACCATGCTTGCGGCCAGTAAGTGACGCGTTTCATGAGAGGGTAGACGCCTGGAAGCAAGAAGATAGAAACGAGACCGAGATACCATCTGGGTGATTGGCTATTGTGAATAGCTAGTGTGTAGTGGAAAAGACCAACTTACACTAACGGGGAAGTGAACCATATCATTCGCACCAAGAGGCAGACGTGGGCCACAAGAAATACGAGAGCCGCTGATACGGTTATTCGTCCGTCCGCCACGGGACGATGTTTGGTTCGCTCTTCGATTAAGGTATTGGTCAACGAGTCGATGCTCTTCCTTCCCACACGTACCAACTTTGCAGTCAAAGTCTTTGTCTAAGATGTCATTCCAGATACAACCGCCACCTGAAATAGAGTATTCACACATCAGGCCTAAATAAGGGAAGGAATGCATAACTAGAGCTATGTTCTCACTACCACATATTAAAACCCTTGTAGAATGAGTTTACGAAGCCCAGGACACACCTATGGAGTAAACACGCGCCGATAAACCCCTCAGCGAGAAGGCGGGCATAAGACGTGCCCGGGAGGCTTATGTTTCGAGCGGCCATGGTCAGAGACCATGCTGAGTGCCACTCGATCACTATTCCATTGCGACTAAAAATAATATATGGACATACCAAAGGGCCAGAATAAGACCATTGTCCCTGCGAACTTTTTAACTCGTGTAATCTCCACCTATATATTCGAAAAGCAAAGGAAAATAAAAATAAAAATAAAAATGTCTAAGCCGGTGACTTTACTGTGACCTGACAGTTCAAACATACCCAAGGATCAATTTTAGACACCATGCCCTCAATGTTGATAGACAAAGTGGAAGCGGTCATCCTGACAGTAAATCAGCGAAAGCGAAGGAGTTGGGGTGGTATGTGGGGTGGAAGTGACTTGAAGGGTGTACCGTCAGGTAATTAAGGCACTCCTGAAATCATGTCCGAGTCTCCCATTGGTTCTTGCGCATCAAATCAACTTCTTTTGTTTGATCTTGGCGAATCTTACCCTTGTGGCCTTTGGTTCGGCTGCCAGCAGGCCCGCGTCTTCCAGTGTCGCCACTCTGGAATATTGCAATGAACTTCTGTATTCAAAGAGAAGCATCAACTTCCACAGATTGAGCTAAGGTTTGTCAGAGATACGATGCTTTACCATTTGACGATAGATGCACTGTTCGGAAACGCTGTCCAAAGATGTGATTGAGCTCTGTGCGTTGCGGTAGCACATGAATTGCAAATCAAGCACATAGTGGATCACGTTGGCAACAGAAATGGTGCCTAGTGATTTTTTTTTTGGACTGATACTCAACCGTTTGGTCAGGGCGCAGTTCAAGCACGAATTGACGCCACAAGTTCGGTTATCAACCTTGTGTAATCGTCGGATCGCGTAGCCGCGTGACACTTCGACCGCAAGAACCACGGCTACTTACCTCTCCTAAAGTCTGGCTCGCTACTGATGCTGATACTGCGCGGAGTTCAAAAATATTAAATCAATATCGTGTAATCGCCCGGAGCTTTTCCGCGGGCGTTCACTCGCCTCGCTACCAACGCTGGTGGATCTGTGCGGAGTTTGGAATTTGCTAAAATACTTCCGAAAAAATAAATATGCTATAGCACAACTTCAACAGCAGATTCAGAGCTGAAAATTGGAGAGAATAACCTACATATACTTAGCTACAAATTTATACAATTTTTGTACAGTGAAACTGTAGAAGTGAACGGGCACATGACAAACCGCATCACCCCATGTCACCCCTTTGTGACAAAGCGAGACATGCCATTGTCCACATACCTTTACACGCCATTGTCCACAAACCTTTACACAGTCGCAAATAATCCCCTTTGTTCCCTAGAAACTATAAAGCAGCTAGTTTATTTCCCTTTTTCCTCAGTACTTTGTAATGAAGCAAGCACCGAAAAATACTTGTATAGGTAAAATATCACAGTACTTTGCAATGAAGCAAGCACTGAGAAATACTTGTATAGGTAAAATATCACAGTACTTTGCAATGAAGCAAGCACTGAGAAATACTTATATAGGTAAAATATCACAGTACTTTGCAACGAAGCAAGCACTGAGAAATACTTGTATAGGTAAAATATCACCATACTTTGCAATGAAGCAAGCACTGAGAAATACTTGTATAGTCCTTTTATTCTTACAGAAACTCACTATATACGAAATATGTCAGTTGAAGTAAATAAGCTCTGGAACATGCAAATCTCCATGTATGCTCTTGATAGTGCAGAATTATCTTGGTATATGTACCAGAAACAATAAATACCACTTATATTAAATTTTGTTTCCCCCATGATATCTCTGGGGTGTGAACTTTTATTGCCTCTTTATACCCTGCAGAAGCTATAATAAAGGGGAATCCATGATTCCAAGTATTAGCTCATGTAGTTACTTTATATATAAAGAGGAATATTTTGTGAATATATTTGATTTTGTATTTTCATGAATGGAGAATATAATTTGAGCTTCAGATTGAAGCTGAATCAAGTAGAGGTCAAAGTTTGGAGATCAACAACTAGCACTATTAATAAATGCTGCACAACTCAAGAAACACTGCAATTAGCAGTTTCAAATCACTGGGATGAGGTGAGTATCTTTACTACTGATTTTACTGTACAAGAACTAGCTATTTAACTAATTCTATTGAACTAGGGGAATATTTCAAAGGTGGATTACATAATGCATCAGTGATGCAATGTATACTAATGGACAGAGTTTGTACTATATGGATCTGGGAATAGGAGGTGGTCAAGTGATAGGGATATGGAATACTACATACACATAGGAGTTACAAATTGTGTTAGGTGTAACATGTATCGTGATGTCCATGCAGGGTGAGCTGTTAACCTCTGTCTGTGTTCTTAGTACACTTCTGTTACTTCAGCCACTTCTGCATGTAACATGGATCTGTTACTCCAAGGTTTGTTCTCTCTATAAGCTCATGCATTTGCTAGCAAATTATTTTCAGTTTAACTCTATTATTGGACTGCATTACATCTATGCATGCCACACTCCCGTTCCGTTACTACCCTACCTTTACTCAGCTCTCCGATCCTCATGGCCCCTCCGTCAGCAAGGGCACCTTGTTCCTCGTGGAACATCTGTGTCCCCATACCAACGGATGATGGGTACCTATTTTAGATACCAAGCTTATGCTCCCCCCCCTGCCCTATGATCCCTGACTCTGTTCGTGATCCGTATTGAATACCCCTTCCACTCCGACTTGGAACTCATTACTGTTACCTCTTTACATGTACCCCTAGTATATAAACCCCTGTATTTGAACTAATAACCTCAGTTTGAATGTTGACTACATTTTAGTATTAACCTTGTCCGTGGTGTTCTTAGTACACTACCGTCCTTCCTTCTGCACATGCCATGGGACTGTGCTACATTACTTGATTGCTCCATTCTGAAGTCTTGGGACCCTGTGATTGTTCAAGAGGTGCAGCATATAAGCTGAAACTGAAGTCCCTTCCACTCCATCTTCCTTTCTCTGTCCTACAGTTTACATGGCTGTAACAGACTGTGTGATCACATATCACTGCTCATATGCACTCATTTCCCTCACAGTACCTCAGATTATGTTGGACATTAGATATGTTGCTATTATTACTTTCCCTGTCTATTCTTAGTTCAATCCTACCCTGCTACGTACCATATGACCAATTAGTCACATTATCCCTGATCCCCAAACATACTTTTCATATATGACCCCTCCCCATGCATGTATACTACTCAATTCTGATATCAACAAAGTATTGTCTAAATCTTACAAATCAAATCATGTGACCAGCTCATAGTTAGCCTTAGTCAGCCCCATGGCCCTCCAGGTGACCCTATCCAAAATATAGGGACAAGCAGCTGCATGGGTGCAATGCTATAAGTTGAAGCCAAGTCCCTTTGGCCTAACTCTGCCTCAGCTCTGTATAATTGTTACTTTTCTTGGAATATCTATATATGACACAAAATTAAAAAGGATAGCTGCAATATTTGAATTGACAATGCAAGTGTGAAACAATGCAAAATCCTAGTTGCAGCCCTTTTATCTATTTATTTATTTGTTTTGACTCCACGAGCATCAGTATTGGGCCTAAAGTCTACCCCTCAGCTGTAGCTGAAATTCCTTGAATATAGATCCTGTCCTATCCTGTCTTGGCTGACTTCAAAGCTAAAAAAACAATGCTAATACGGTATTGTGGTTGTGTTAGGGATTAATTTGAGGTGCACTGAAGATGAGCCTTCTCAGAAGATATCAAGAAATGCGCAACAGATTGGAAACAGGTGTATGAGCTGAAACTTTAATTGCACAAACCTTCAATTTGGATTACATAACACAGATGCCTGAACCAGAAATGCAGAGAATTGAAGGATTCTGCCTGGACAGAAAATAGGGGTTTTCCAGTTTTTTTTTGCCTGGACTGGATCAGGGATCCTGGTTTGGGTTGATTGTGGCTCAGATTGTGGCTCTGGCCTCCCAGATGTCAAATTTTGCCCAGATCCCTACCTCAGGCCTCCTGGGGGCCTATTTTTTGCCCGGACTGCTGCTTGAGGCCTCCCCATGCTTGCTTCCTATATCTAGCTCACAGTAGACTTGTATTTAGTAATTATAGTGTGGTAGCCTAATGCAATTTGGTCTATCTACTCCTGATCCCCTTGTTAGATCCCCACCCACCTCAGATCTCAGCATACCTCAGGACTTCGGACCATGTACCTTGGGCCTCCAGCCTCAGTATGCTTTGGTCACACTCAGTCACACCCTGGACATCATATGTTATACTTACTCATTTATTATTAGTACATTCTACCCTGCCCATACCATGTGACCCTCCCCCTGATCCCCGTACCCTCACACTAGTATATAAGTTCATTCTCCTCATGTATGCTACTCAGTTCTGATATCGACAAAGTATCCCCCCTAAGCCTATGGCCTACTCCATGAGATGGCCTTTGGGCCCTGGTCTGAAATACAGGGACAGACAGCTGCATGGGCGCAACACTAATAAGTTGAAGCCAAGTCCCTCCGACCTTGTCTCTCTCGGCCTTTGGCCGAGTATCTCGGTACCACCCATCAGTACGCACCTTAACACCCCTTCCTCATCTCCCTTGTTGTTACCCTTTTTCTTGCATGTTAACAATAACTTCTTTATTGCTGGATGGATCAAGCTCATATGTCCACTCAGCTGTTGAAACCATTCCAGACTGGTTATAGTTAATTCCATTGCATCAGTATGTCTTGATTGAGATTCCTGCTGGAACTTGGGCACATGTGGCAATTGGCTAAGCCAGGCCTGTGTGGATACATGAACATATTCCACTTCCAGTAAGGAAGATAAGTGCTGTGGGATTTGTTGTGAGATATTGTTTATAGTTTTATATGTTGTTACATCTGTACATTCGGCACTCCCGTTCCACCTTCTGCACTATTGTTTCCATTACTACCCTACCGTTACTCAGCTCTCCGATCCTCATGGCCCCTCTGTCAGCAAGGGTACCTTGTTCCTCATGGAACGTCTGTGTCCCCATACTGACAGATGATGGGTACCTATTTTAGATACCAAGCTTATGTCCCCCCCCCTGCCCTATAATCCCTGACTCCATTCGTGATCTGTATTGAATACCCCTTCCGCTCCGACTTGGAACTCATTACTGTTACCTCTTTACATGTACCCCTAGTATATAAACTCCTGTATTCGTACTAAGTAACCTCAGTTTGAATATTGACCACATTTCCTATGTTAACCTTCCGTAGTGTTCTTAGTACACTTCCGCTATTACTTCCGCACTTCCGCACATACCACAGAACTGCGTTACCTTACTTGACCCCTCTGTTCTGAAGCCTTGGGACCCTGTGATTGTTTGAGAGGTGCAGCACATAAGCTGAAGCCGAAGTCCCTTCCGATCTGCCTTCTGTTCTCTCAGTCTTACGGGTGTACATGTCCATAACATATGTTGAGAATATGTTAAGTTCATAGATGTTACATGGAACTTTGGAGGGATGTCCGGAGGTTGGACTTCAAAGGGGTGTGAGGGGGGTAAAGACTTGGCTTCAACTTATATGTTATGCCACTCACTATTGTTTGATCCCTAATTTTGGAGATTGGAGGTTTGGAGGTTGTCCAGAGGTTCAGACTTGGAGGTATCACTAATAGTATCTAACTATGGAGATAGTGATGCAAGAAGGCAATAAGGTGGTAATGGGGAAATAAGTTGATATTTGAACTAAAGAGCTAATACAAGATTAGTGGACTATTAATATGCAGTATCCTAATTGTATCCTAAGAATGTGGAACAAGAAAGATATACAAGTCATATAATAAGTGGAGTTCAGAATTGGCTCAGAGGTTCAGATTGAACAGAATACAAGTAATCTACTTTGGGTTGTGAATTAGGATTATACTTTAAGAGGCATATAACAAGATCTGAAAATGGAATACATTAGATACTTCAGAGTATGGAGGTCTGGAGCCTTAGTGTTAGATCTTAGGATCTAACAGTACCCCTCCTTTAAGGCTGAGCCCACAGGGCCTCACAGAGAGGATTATGGGAATATAAAATCAGAGATTTGGAAACAGTATAAGAGAATAAGGGGGATCAGAGGGACTCAGCAAAAAAATCCCTTCTAAACAAACAATACCACACAAGCCAACCCTAACTCAAAATGTCCAGCACCCCTATGTCCTCATCTGAAATTGCTTACAAGGTGGCTGAGATCCAGAACTGGAGCTCAAGCAAGCCTAGGCCAAGGAGGCCAGACAGGTGGCTGAGGAAGAGGCCAGAAAAAGGTCCAAGGAGGAGGCTTGTGCAAGAGTGGAGGCAGAGGAGTGACAGATGGTTAAGGATGTGGAGGAACAGAAGAAGGCTAAGGAGCAGGAGGCTTGGAGGAAAGTAGAGGAAGAGGCAGAGATGGAGAGAGTCTGGAGGAAGTCAGAGGAAGATTGTAAGAAGGCAGCTGCAGTGGGGAATCTAAGACCTGTGAAGGTCTGGGAGGCCTCGTCTAGTACTCCAAGAGCTGGATGCTTGGGGGTCTGTGTGTTGGCCCTGGAAAAGGGGAAGGCTGTGGACCTTCAGGTCTGCAACAACTGCAGGAGATGGGTGGTGGAGTGTGGTTGGGAGGATGGGGGAAAAGGCAAGTGACTTTTTTCTGGTGTACCGTTTGGTACTTAGTGTTATGATCCATTTCCTTGCAGATCTCCAGTGACCATATTCGTTAACTAACCCCGTCCCAAGCCTATACCCCAAGCCCGACCTTATCTGAGCCCTTCCCAAAGTAGTCC
>QFFB01003866.1:0-13535 GCA_003316465.1 Ramaria cf. rubripermanens | reverse complement strand
CCTTGAGCCTACAGACTAATAGTTTATTGTTCAGTGCTGCTAAGAAACGCATTGCCTTCCAGTTGTATTAACTTGGACTGGTTATTACACGGATTGCAACCAAGGTACAAATATTAAATTATTTCCGGAGTTGTGCTGCAGCATTGTTTAATATTCTTGAAGCCTCGTAAACGACACGTTCTGATAGATTGAGGCGTTAGCAATAACACCAAAG
This sequence comes from Ramaria cf. rubripermanens, assembly GCA_003316465.1. NCBI lineage: Eukaryota > Fungi > Basidiomycota > Agaricomycetes > Gomphales > Gomphaceae > Ramaria > Ramaria cf. rubripermanens. The sequence continues at coordinate 13,321 of QFFB01003866.1, read as the reverse complement.
TCTTGAAGGGTTCCAAAACAATCTCCCCCCACTGAGGCCTTCCAAACACTGCACAATCCTCTGGAAAACACACCTGCACATCTGTCTTTATCTCACCCACTCTGCCAGCCCCACAGCCAACCCCTAACCCCAAAATGCCATTCTGCAATAAGTGGTTGACCTCGCACTTGTGCAATCCAATCACAACACCCCAGTACTTTTAGGTCTATCTGACAAGGAGCTAGGAGAGGAAATCTCCAAAGCCATCAAAGACGCCAAATGCTGGTTGAAACAAGACCATACACACCAGACACTGATGGAAATGAGGACATAGAGAACATCCCACTGCGTATCTGTGCTGCAGGTTGACACTGGAGTGGGGATATATGGGTTGTGGATACAGCAAAGCTGAACAAATCTATCTCACCTCCACAGCACACCACTGGCTCCCCAAACTCTCTGATCAGCTCTCTGTTGCCCAAAAGACCTTCCCAGTCATCATTCATAGAGTTCCCACCACATTTGACACTTTGCATGACAGCTGCAATGTTATCTCCCTGATCAACCACAATGACCACATCATCACCCACCCCTCAACACTCAAACAGGTTGATTTCCTCTCCCACCCATGGAACAATCAGAAAGCCAAAAAACACACATCCATAGTTCTCTACTTTACTGATGTCCAAGTCACCAACAGCTGCATCAGCCACCACATTGCATTCCCAGGTCACCCCCACCTGACAACCAAGTTCCTATGCCACCCACCGCAATGCTACAAATGTCATCATTTTGGGCACTTTGCACGGCTCTGTAAGAGGACAACCGTTTGTGGACAATGCTTGGGCAAACATACAACACGTGAATGCCCCTGTCCCAATGAGAAAAAATGTGACAGACCCATGCCATGTCAATATGTCATGCTGAGATGTGGCATCTGCTCAGGTGCCCATGCAGAAACCAGTCAGGAATGCCCAACATACAAAGCTCCCTTGGTCCACCATGCACACAAACATGCTGAGACAGGTCCTCTCTACAAGGCCTAGTCTGGCCTATAACAGCCTTTACACTACTTGCTATACTCGGATTGATGATACTTCACTCCCCGATGTGTGATACTTCCACAAAGCACACTGACCTAACCACCCACTGTGCTACCATCTTTGGGCCACCCACTCTGGACTGGATGTGAGGCCATGGGGTCTCATTTTTCCCTCTACTCACAAAATCCAGTTGTCAAAATTATCCCCTCCTATTACACAATCTATCTGCCACAGGTTCCCTTAATAGCAGTAGATAACTATGTCTCACATAGTATGAAAGTGCACCATAAGCACCCAGTGTTTCAACCACTATAATTGATTTTCTCTCTCTCTCTCTCTCTCTCTCTCTCATGCCTGAGTGTAAAAATAACAAGACTGTATGAAGTTTCTCAGAGTTTACACTTTAGTGTCAAACCACTGAGGAAAGATTTATGACAAGTGACACTAATAATATCATTTAACATTTTTCTCCACCACGTAGGATAAATTTGATAATTGTGACTAATTAGAGCCATTTCATTTATCTGAATATTTTGGTCATCATTTGCTAAATTCAATAATTTGTAATTTTCTATAATATTTCCATGAATTTATTCGCCTTAAAAGTATCTTTAAAATGTATAAACAAAAAGATTGTCTTGCTTTGAGCAAGGACAATTGGAAGCAAAAGTTGCCAAATGAACGCGCATGCCTGGTTTTGGATGAAAACCGGTTTGCCCTTCCAACACTGAGTCTGCTGACCTGTCGGTTCTGGAAATCGCCAATCGTGTGAAATATCCTACATTAATGCAGCAACATAGTCTGACAGGCTGGTCACGACACAAATTGACCAAGTACGTGAATTGCAGGTTTATAGATTCTGTATAGTGAAATCTCCAATGTGCGATATAGAGGTGACGGCGCTCATGCACCATACAGGTACTTAGTCACTACAGGATATCATGCAGTACGGGGCGATTGTTGGAGATCTTCATATAAACTCCTTAAGTTCTGATCTCCTGCAGTGTGCAAGAAACCCGTACAATATACAGTTAACAATGAATAGTTCTAAACAACGTGCGTGCATGTAGGAAAGCTATGTAATGACATGTCCTCAATTCTCCATATTCCACTGAAACTAGACGGACCAAACTATAGCAAAACCTTCATGCTCTCTCTAGGTCCTTGTTTTATGCTTACTTACATAGGCACCAGAATTGTCTGCTCATTGCTGAGCCGACTGAGGAGAGTGGCATGGTCCACATCTTCAATGTCAAATCTCTGAATCCACAGGTCATTGAGTCGCTCCACTACCCAATGCTGGCAGTTCCAGGCAGGGTTGCCAAGCACAATCTGGCCCTTATTGATAGTTTGTTGAAACGCTTCTAGATGACTTTGATCCACGGTTCCAACTGTCACCTAGCAATAAAATAAAAAGGTGTGGTTGATGCATAATAAAGAACTCACCTTGCCAAGATAAGACACAGACTTTAACAAGTCGATAGACTCAACTTCTTTGAGTGCATAGGTGGTTGTGGAGCCCGTAATTTGGTATGCCAGGCTATACTGTTGATTATACAGAACAATAATGGCCCAGTGCTTCACTTTAAAGCTGATGTGCCCATACTGAGCCACTGCAATGGTATAGGCCATGATCGTGGATGGAAGTGCAATGCAGGGAGAGCGCCGATGCTGGATTCGGTGATCTGTGAAGCGCCAGGTACGTCAGCTAGGTGAGTTACGAGTATATCTATTCTGTAATGTAGAAAAATATCTTATCCCGACCAATACTGCAACCAGTATTCCTCAGGTACCTCTGGTGGCAGCATGTTAGGTTTGATGTGGAACTATATAGTCAACCACTTCCGTCGCATGGCCATTGACTATTTCTACCCATACATCAAAAAATGGAGTTTTAAATCCTACAGACCTACAGACAGTCCTCGAGTTATTCGCCTCACCAAGCACACTGCCCTGAAGGAATGTATCATCAGAAGTCTCAAAGCAGAAACAATGCGTTTCATTGCTCGGAACATGTCAATTCCTGTTCCCAAGGTGATTGACCATTGGACCATGTCTTGCAATGGATGTGAGGTGGTTGTCATAGAGTGGATCCAAGGCAATACTTTGGAGACAGTTTGGCCATCATTGAATGATGATCAGAAGTCCTGCATAGCAGATAAACTTCGACAATACATTCAAGAACTACGCTCTATCCGCCAGCCGGTGAATTTGTCTGGTCAAATCTTCTCTTTGAACAGTGGACCTTGTAAAGATCCGCTCCTTCTGGGTCACCCTTGCAGCCCATTCAACTCTGAACAGGAGATGAATGAATTTTGTCTCTCACGGCTCGCTAGATTCTCTTGGGAGCCTTCCACACGTGTTCAGATAAATGCAGTCAGGGACAAGTTAACCTCCAATCACGGCATTACATTCACACATTCTGACTTGACTCCTCGAAATATTCTGGTTGATGATCAGAATAATGTTATCTCTATTTTGGATTGGGAAATGGCTGGATGGAGGCCTGAGCAGTGGGAATACTTGAAAACCATGTGGATGGGTCAATATGATGAAGGTTGGCCTGCCTTTGTGCACAAAGTTTTACCAGATTATCATGATCAACTGGATCTGCACAATGAGATGTGTAGCATGCATGGTTCTCCCTTCTAAGTGGGTTGTAATCCATGAATTGAGAATTGTTTTGGCACTGATTCTAACAGTTATAGGATAATCTGACCATATTCATATTCCCTGCAACTATGTCCCCATTTGCCATATCATACCCTATCATACCACCTCCCAGCCCATCACTAGTATTTTCCAAGGCTTGTCCAAACCTGGCTGCCTTCTCTACAGCTTGTCTCCCAATGGCCATGTCCTTCAGATATTTTAGCCAGAATTTTTCACAGGGCTCAAGCCTGGCTCAAGTAGGAATGCACTGCTCAGTCTCAATAATACTCTTATTCGGGTGTCCCCATTTAGTTCAGCATTTAGTCTATAGAAACTCAGGCCAGGATAAACAAAGGGTTCTCTCCTGATTGAAAAATTGGTGATGATTACAAGAATGTTGACTCAATTATCAAAATAAATGTATACCAGGTATGTTTTCATGAGATGGAGGTACTCTATTCAAGGTCAAACTACTAGTCACATGCATTTGCGTGGAATCTATGTGCATGCTAACCATCATCAATTTTCTGTTGGGCACCATGTTTCCAGATGATTCTGAGAGGAGTACATAGGCTTTTGTGCTATTGGACATGAGAGTAAATTATATATTCAACTTGCATACCTCCTAACTAATCCAAACCGCCAGAGGTGCCTTAATAGTATTATGTGTCGCGTGCGGACTTCATTGAAATTTCATGTGATTACGTAATGCAAGTCAAATAAATACGATTGTCTACATGATTGTCAATCTCAATGTATATATATTGCAGCAGCGCTTGAGACAAGCCAATGCGCAGGTATGTATAGAAAATATTCTACAGGTGGATGGATCAATCACGGTATTCAAACACAATACTTACTATAATCTGTTCACTGCAATCACTGTTTCGACTATGCCTCATTACCAAGTTTGATTATGTAATAAATGTCAAATAAATACAAACGTCAACCTGATTGTCAATCTCAATGTATATATATTGCAGCAGCGCCTGAGACAAACCAATACTCAGATGGTATGAACACAAGTATGGAGAATATTCTACAAGGCGGACAGATGGATCAAGCACCCTATTTACATAAACGCAATACTTACTATAATCTGTTCAGTCGCTTTTATCAACTTGGTCGTCCTCTGTCTCAGCTTTAGCCATGGCTCCCCGGTGGAAATAGAGATGCAATGACATACTTGTTCGCACTAAATGTGGAGTGGTAGATACAGTAATTATCAACTCAATGCGCATATACCATCACAGTTGGTGCAGACTCATGCACCAACAACTCAGTGAGTAGCACGCACTTGATCGTCTGCATTATATTCTCAACAACATCGCCTCAGAAGTTTATTCATTTATCACAAGGGCTACGGGTTGCTGCAGTGACGTCTATTCATCGTCCTCATCGCTCCCAACGCTCCCAACGCTCACAATGCTCTCATGGCTCTCAGTGTCATCATCTTCAATGTCATCCTCTTCCTCACTCTGATCCACTCCTTCATCCCCATTGCTAACCTCGCCATCATGCATCACTGCGATGATATCCCCCGGGATGTCTGAGACACTTGCAATGTCATTAGTTGACTGTATTGCCAATTTCTTTACTAATATTTAGAAAGGAAATAACATATTTAGATGTGACATACCCTATTGGAATAAGCCCTGTGAATTCTCTCTTTTTCTTGTTGTTTTAGGGCTTTCTGGCTACTCAATTCACTCCAGCCAAAAACTGCTTGTAAGGCGGCCTCCGTGTTACAGTAAGGGATGCCCTTTTCTGCACTACAAGCTTCACCTCATAGTTTTCAAGATGTCGGGAGACCCTTTTTGCATCATCTGATTGAAACTTTAAGTAGCCATGTTGCATCATCAAACGGAAGAATGTTCACCCCTCCGGCTGTGGGGAGTTGAGCAGGAACCTTGAACCACTGGCTTGGCAATGAAAACTGATCTGCCGATCAATTTCGAAAATGGATGTGTGGGATTTCATCACACAAAATTTAGTATAATATGATATAAGGAAACTATGAAATATTGAATGTAGCATCCTCTGGCCAGCACTCTTGTGTTCATAAATGACCGCATTGTATCGGTGATTTCTTGTTTGAGGTCCTCAATGTTCCAATGCAGCAATAATACAGAATAGCTGACCATTTTGACCACCAAAATAAATTTATCCATGAAATAGATTATACCTGACAATATAAAGGCCAAACTTCATTACACATGAAGGCCAAGATCCAGGACAAGGACAATGTAAAGGCAAAGATTCAAGACAATTACAATCCAATGCAGTGTATATGACCATACTCTCCACCAACACCAACTGTATCCATGAAGTGGATTACATCAGACACATCAAAGCCAAAATTCAATATACATGAAGGCTAAGATCCATGACATGGACAACATGTTAAACCACAAACCAACTCATCTACATTAATCTCCCACAGGGTATACATTTATGAATATAATGTCCCTTCCATTATTCACTCATACATAATCCAAAGTACCCTGAATTAAGTGGCACCAGAGGACATAACGACTTCAAGGGGTTCTGTATGGAGTGGGATGTCGGCCTTCATGCTCTTGATAGCATGCCAGAGAATCCTTCTCATTGCCTCATGCCCATGAACATTATTTTCTCCTTGTGCATCTTCAAAATAGTGCCAGGTGTTTGTAAAATATGAAGCCATGATGCGTAGCATTGGTGCAAAGCGGTGAAGTTCCGGATGGAGAGCTTCTTGCCAATCATTTTCTGTAAAATATAACAGCTGTTTCCTCATATCAAGCGAGCCAATCCGGTTGCTAGATAGTGCGAAAAATGCTTCCGAGTGATTTTTTAGTTTCTCTTGCGACAATTTGTGCGTAGTACCGGAGGGTGACGCTCAGATAAAAAACAGCACGATGATCCAGAAGACTGATTTGACGTCATGTAACGGTAACTCCTGATGGATAGGGGCAGGCATGCTTTCAAGACGCTCCTGGGAAGTAGCGATAATTGACTGCCAAAACGTGGGCCATGGATCTTTTGCAAGTATGCAACTTTCAGGTAAGGCTTTGAAATACTCCTTATGTGAACTCAAAAAAAAGCCAGCTGAAATACTCGGCACACCACGGTAGTTTGTCTGATCCATGGCAATAAACATTGGTGTACCCTAGAAAAGTAGACCAAATTTAGTGGATACAATCATAGCCAATCAGAACCAACGGACTGTTGCATCAACACCGTCCTTTGCCCCCTCTGTTGGATCTAGCTTTGCTGCAAGTTCGAGATCAAGCAATGCAATGGTTCCAAGCCACTGGGCCTGTACGCCGAGAACCGGACAATCATGTATACCTTTGTGACACGGATCCTCAAATTGCGCAAAGGACTTTGGCTGCTCCTTTGCAGATGCTTGAGTGGCACCCCCAATCCGGCGGGGATTCAGAAGGATGTTGGACCACAAGACATCCCTATGCAATAGACACTTGTTAACGGCAAGGAAACGTAGTACTAGCAAAAAACTCTGTAAATAGATATTGTCATAGAAAAATGGATACAAATGTACTTTCGACAAGATCAAACATAGCCGTGAGAAAGGTCCTGATGCTGCCACATGAGGACAGAGACTCGCTGATCATATCATATACAAGCATGTGTCGAACATATGTTGTAGCAGTTTGCTCTTCGTCAGGAAGAAGTTCATAGAGAGGCGTGGATTCCTGAGCACCGAGCAAGGTCATGACACCAGCTATTAATCCATCCTTGTGGACCGCTTCACATGTTTCTGCCTCATTCAATCAACGACCAAAATGCCTCCACACCAGTTTGACTACAGCTACACGACCATCCAAACTGCACCCCCCCTGCAATATATCGCTTGCGCCTCCAACCATCGTCCATGGAGAATGTAACTAGGCGATAATCCATACCGTGCCACGGCAAAACCAGAGGGACTAAGCAATTCTTCTGGTTGAAGTCAAGACGCAATCGGGTATCTTTAAGCATATTCTCCTTTCGGTGGATGGCATAGATGAAGGAAAATAGCGCATTTAGATCATTCCACTTGAAAGGTGGAGAAATCTTGACTCTTGAAACACCATACCAGATAAGCTGGAACCAGATAAGCTGGACCCCATCGCTGCATGCATAAAATCCAAGGAAACCACTGCAATTGACTTGATTTCTTGAGCAAGACTATAAATACAAAACCGCCTGCGTTTTCTCGAGTAAGGTTGCGTTAGAGTCCTTTGTGGGCAGGCTTCTCTGTTTTACTTTGCCAGTGTGACCCATAGAACCCCAGTCCAGAATCAGTGATGAAGGCTTCTTCCCAGATTTCACAAATTCACGTATGGATTCCTTCGTCGCAGGAAATGAGCCTAGATCACTGATGTGGCCTGGATGTTCAGATGCTGCCTGCGGAGCGCGGGTTGCAATTTCAATGGTCATCCACATTTGATCTGGTGGAAGAGACAGACATCGATCATCCTGATCGACTTCAACCAGCAGAGTCAGTGTGGAAAGAAGACGTGCGATTGGGTTGTACATATCTTTCTCCAAAGGAGCATTTGAAATCTGAGCGACAAGTTCATCAAAAGTAAAACCAAGGGAGATTTCCAGGTCTGTTGCTCTAACACAGTCAAAAGGAGGGGCCTTATTGAGAAAAATATTGGAGAAATTATCGGAGAATGCAATGAGATGCTTGTCGAAGATGTGTCGTTTAATGTGCTTCACGAGTGCCACTGCTGTTTGAGGAGAATAATCAGCATCTTGTCCAGGGTGAGCAGGGGCATTCCACACAACAATGGGGTTGCTAGAGGCCGCCTCTGGAGTCAGGGGGCGCTGGTCATTCCACTTCAGCGGCATCTTTGAGTTGGGTATTATGGTCACGTGACCGTTGGGCATGATTACCTGATTATGTAATAATGTCAACCCAATTATCAACATCAATGTACATTTTGTGAGATGGAGGCACTCTATTCAAGGTCACACTACTATTCACATAAATTTGCATATTAAAGGATTGTATAACATATATGGGTTACGGCATGTTTATCATAAGTTCAAATAATCACATGACTGTACCAAAACATGATTGTACACGTACACCTTACCGTAACATACATTCAGCAATGAACTCCTGATAAACTCACAATGACTTCTCACAGTGGAAAATTTGGTCCATATGATATTATATATACCCCAATTCTATACTTTTCTAGCCTGTGGGATGTATATAGCTAGCTTTTAAATTCACTATTGGTGCACGAAACATATGTTCAGGCCCGCGGGCTGCAATCTGTGTGCAAACGGACCACCATATGCTTTCCTCCTCCATCTACCCTTCATTATATGCCTCCCCTTCACTCCCTTAGTATTGGATCTCCCGCTCCTGCTAGCTTTCTTCCTCCCTGTCACAGAGTGAGATTGTCAATTGATTTTCTTGCCAATTAGCACTCCAATACCTGAGACAAGCTATTCAGTTGACTTTCTTGTTCAGTGACTTTCACAAGTTGAGTCGAGCCACTTGCAAAAGCCACCTCCCATACTATTTGTTCATTATTTCAGTGCATTGACAGATTATCTAGTTGGTCCACTTACAAACTCTCCTGTCAAGTATATTCCCCTTTTTGGAATATGCTTGGACCCCAATAGTGTCCTGGAGCCTACAGACTAATAGTTTATTGTTCAGTGCTGCTAATAAATGCATTGCCTTCCAGCTGTATTAACTTGGACTAGTTATTACATGGATTGCAACCAAGGTACAAATCTTCAATTATTTCCAGAGTTGTGCTACAGCATTGTTTAATATTTTTGAAGCCTCATAAACGACACATTCTGATAGATTGAGGCATTAGCAATAACACCAAAGTCTTGAAGGGTTCCAAAACAGCCCTGACCTCCTTCACACTCATTAACATCTGAACTCCAAACGTCCAAACTCCAAGCTCTGGGTAATGTTTGTGAACTTAACACACTGGTGGATTTGTTTGATGTGATACTCAAAGGTAATATCATTCATCTTTGGGAAATTGAATATCACCATTGCAATCTCAATGATTTTGTCTCCTCATGTTAGGATTATATAAACAGGAAGATAGAAGGCTAATTGGAAGGGACATTGGTGTGAGGGGAACCACCTATGTTTTCCTTTGCTGCAAACATTCCCATGCTATTGTAAACACCAGTGAACCACATGCAACCTCAGCAAATGATCTGAATACTATTAGTGCATCATATACAGACCATACTCAACCCTAGTGAATGGTATTTCATCACAGAGCTTTGCTGACACTTCTACTGCATGCTCTGAACACATCCCTCTCCTTATCCAGTCCTGGTTTATTTTATAACCCCTGTTCCTTATGTCATTCAGTGTTTAGGCATTTGGAGTTGCAATGCCTGAGGTATGTAGTTATTAGCTAGTGGGTGAAGGGGATCCTTAGAGTTTTCTCTTAGGATTCTCCTTCAACAGGTATGTCCTGTTGTGATAAAGTAGATGTATATTTGAATAAATATATTTCTTCCCTCTTTTGTCATCATCCTCAGTCCTAAAAGGCTGGGGATATATTTGAATCATTTGTTATATTCTTTTTCAGAAAAGGGACCACAGAACAGCAACCACTGCTGCTCCAGACATCAAACATGAGCCTGTAAGGGCAACTATCAGGTACCATGTAGATCACACAATCACATGGGCTGGCAGAGAGGAAAACCAAAGAATACATAAATCAACAAGATATACAATGAAAGGGGATCTCACCTGGCAGAAGGGAAAACCAAAGAGAAAAGTCTAAGGTTCACCATTGCTGGAAAGCCTGTATTATACTATGCCCAACTATTGTCAGGGCCATTGCTCAACACTTGCTGACCCTGTCTGCTGCCAATCCATACCCAACCCTGGATGTTGTTTTATGATAAAATGATTTTAATAAATGCCCAATAATAAATTTAGCTCCCTATACCCTGTCAGCATAATATTGGGTAGTGGGCACATGCTGATGGTTCAATGTATCACATAATGTGGGGGATCAATCATCAGCCTCAGCGATGAACCAGGAGTTTGACTTAGTGATGCCAGTGACAGAAAATACATCATTTAAGTGATCTTGAATAAAAAGGGTGGTTGATTTTGAAGATATAGAGTAGTAGTGTTAGATCCCCATTCCACCTTGGATCTTAGCATACCTTGGGACTTTAGATCATGTACCTTGGGCCTCCAACCTCAGAGTACTTCAGTCACACTCAGACATACATACACTATTGCTATATATCTGTTATTACTCTTCCCTATTCTTAGTACATCCCACCCTACCCGTATCATGTGACCTCTCAGTCACCCACTCCCTGATCCCTGTATTACTTTCTAGTATATAAGCCTGTTCCACACATGTATGTTAGTTCAGTTCTGATATCAACAAAGTATCCCCCCCCCTCTCTAGGTTACACATTCTCCTCCATAAATAGATCAATAGCCCTAGGCCTTTGGGCCTCCTGTCCAAAATTCAGGGACAGACAGCCACACAGTCACAACACTATAAGTTGAAAAGTCCCTCCAACCCACCCTGCCTTGGCCTTTGGCCAAGTATCTCAGTCCTGCCTGCCCACCCATCTTTTGGCTACTTAACAAGTAGTAATAGTTGGATTAATACTAGAACATTGAAGCTGCCAGAAACAGCAAGTAGAGCTTAGACACAATTCTTAATGTTAATGAATATATACTGGATGAGTGCAAGAGAAAAGCTCTGGCTAATAGTCTTTTCATGTAGGAATTACAGGAATACTTATACTAAAACTATTCTAAATATATCTGCAAAAAAGAATGGTAAGGTGGGAATGAAAATGCAGGGATAGATCCATGCAGGTCTGGTAGAGCAAACAATGCTCTGCTCATGATGAAACATTGGATGGACAGGGATACTAGCTAGGATGTTAGAGATGAGGCACTTTTACTGAATAACAGACAATAGTAGTTAATGAATGGAAAGCTAGGAGAAAGTAAAATGAAAAAAAAAAAATTTATGAAAAACATTTGATCTGAATTATTATTTTCCTGAACTGTTTTTTGGAACCTTTGAACTAAACTCTAAACTGTAGTGTTAAACACAATATTAAAGTTCAATCAAAAGATTTGACTTTACAAGCACACACAAGCTTCAAAACTATTTTAATGAAGAATCCAATCAAGAAATTATACTCCAGTGAACAATTGTAACCAGTATTGCAACAGGAAGTGTAGCAGTAGAGATTGAACTGAACATGTGTAGCTCTGGGTTTGTGAAGTGACTTAATAAGATCGAAGAATGTCAGGCATTCAAGGGTCCAGATACTTTAAGGGAAAAGCTACTTAGAGTCTTAGGACCACAGGTTGAGTGAATTAAAGATGGCAATAATCCCCAAGATGTGAAAAGATAGATCAATGCTTGAACTCTTCCTCAGATCAAGTTTCTCACTATTCTCTGTGCTTTTCTAGTTTTCCAACTTAACAAATGTAGGAAATTAATTCACTTACTCTGAGTTAGGTTAATATCTGCAGTGCATTGATTGACCAAGAAAGATCAATTACTCAAAAGGCTATTAACCCACTTAACTCAGAGTAAAGTTAATAATCTAATGTGTGAATTGATTAACTAATATCCAAGACTATTGGATCACTGCTCAGAGTGGTGTCCAATGTACAGGATTACTAATCAATTACTCTTAGTAACTTCACTGTTTGCAGCTTAGTTATTCAGAGCCTGCTGTAATTAAAATAGAGCACTCTTGTACTTCTCAGAGCCAATCAGAGAGCTGCAATCTTAAGTGTAGTACTGAGCCAATGTAGCCAGTACTTCAGTGCAGGGCTGTGTTGAAGTCACACTTCAGGTTACTCAAGGTCTGAGTGATGGTTGGGATGAAAGATTGTCTATTCTTCATGGCTAAACTGCAGGCTATTTATACTACATCTATCTAGCTGATGTAACCACTTTATAACCATGTAGCACTGAAGAAAGGCATAGAAGCTTAGAGAAGCTTCAGGAAAGATATGAAAGGTTTTGGAAGGTTTTGGAAAGCTGTGGAAGGTTCTATTGCTACTTTAGGTTGGTGTTACAGCTTTGTGACAGCAATCCATGGATATGTGAACTTCTGGAAGTCATGTGATCATCATGTGACTATCTTGGTCATGTGATAGTTATGTGATGGTGAGAAATCTTAGCTCAAGTGATCAATGGATTGTTGTATCTTGTGGACCCAATGTGAACATAGCATAGACATATTCATGTAACCTTTCCTAAGAACATTTGAAACTAGATTGCTATCTAATAATTGTTCATAAATAGATAGCTGATTTGTGGACAATCCCTAACAGGCTAGGCCAGGTTCAAATCAGTCAAGTTATTTTGGAACCTTTCAAGACTTTGGTGTTATTGCTAACACTTCAATCTATCAGAACATGTCATTTATGAGACTTATAGAATACTAGCACTGCTGCAGCACAACTCCAGAAATAATTTAATATTTGTGCCTTGGTTGCAATCTGTGCAATAACTAGTCCAAGTTATCACAGGTGGAAGGCAATATGTTTCTTAGCAGCAATGCATAATAACTATCAGACTGTAGGTTCAAGGACACTTTCAGGGTTCAAGCATATTCCAAAGAAAGAGGAATACACCTAGCAGGTGAGTTTATAAATG
>QFFB01003828.1:0-10018 GCA_003316465.1 Ramaria cf. rubripermanens | reverse complement strand
ATGCAGCCAGTGCTCAGGTTCTCTTACAGGAAGACATCAAGCTGCTCTTGCTCATTGGGTGTGAGTGGATAGACCTTGCATGCAGATGGCTTTGACCCAGGTTCCAGCTCAATTGCATGGTCCTAGGACCGTTTTTCTGGTAGTGAGTCAAAGGATTCTCTGGCAAAGACATCTTCAAAGTCTCACAAGTAGGGTGGGATGAGCTCTTCATTTTTGCCAGGCCACTGCAAAGTGCCTTCTCTGCCAGCTGTTGTGCAGCTGTAGCTGCAATGGTGGTCACAGGCCCTGAGCATACTGTTGCAAATAAGTGACCCCCTTCCTCTGGGAGTGTTTGGAAGTTCTCAAACTCTGGGTTAGGTAGCTCTTTGTCTCCCTCCTCTGCAATTTCTGGGATGGGTCTAGCTTGACAGGAGCAGATCTCTACTGCCTCTTGCTGCTCTTTGCACACCTTTGCCCTACAGGTGTGACACTTCACCAGGCACCTGTTTAGCACCACCTCCTGTGTTTGCCAGTTCACTTCAGGGTTGTGGTCATGGAACCATGGGTAACCCAAGATCATCTTGTGCTTTCCAAGGTTGGTGACAGCAAAGACTGCATGTTCCAAATGGTTTTGAAAATGCAGGATGAGGTCCACCACACTGTGAATTGAGCCTGCCTCATTCAAAGTGCCATCCACATTGTACACTGGGGCTGGGCATGTCAGTAAATGTGTTGTCAGCTTCTGTACAGCCACAGAATCACCATTGATGAACAGTCCAGTAGCACCACTGTCCAGCAGGGTGGTCACCCCTTTTACTTCAGCTGTATCAGTGGTCTGAACCTCTACCTTAAGGTTAAGTGAGTTCAGAGAGGGGTTTGCAGCCACAATGTATGCCTTGGGCAGTCCTTGCTCCCAACACTTCATTCTTGTTGAGGAAAACTTTGGAGATCCTTTGGGGGATGTATCTTGTCTATTTGCTGATTTGATCCCAGTTTTGGACACCCAAACAGTATCTTCATTCTCTGGGGTTATTTACAAAACAGTGGATTGATTTGACAGGGGCAGCAAGGGCACATCCTTCACTCTCTGTGTGACACAAAATCCTCTGGCCTCTCCTTTTCCATGTGATCCAGCTCATCCACCTCCTCCACCTTGCACATCCTTTACTGTGAGCAGATGCTCCAGGAGCTCTTTGCATTCATCAGATGTCATGTAGTCAACATCATAGGCCTGGGGACACTCTTGTGCAAAGTGTCCAACCTTGCCACAGTGTTGACATGTGAGTGATTGGTCAAATTGTCTCTTCATTGTCTTGTAATGTGTGGTTTGTTTTATACGATAAGAAAATATAATTCAAGCTCCAAGTGGAGCTGAATCGAACAGAGGTTTGTTTCTGAGAGAGAAATTTGAGTAAACTGCAGTATATGCTAGTTATCTTGACTACTATTTCAACTGAAAACTTCGGACAATTTGTGTGGGGTGAGTGTTATTGCTACTAGTATTTACAGCATAAAAACTAGCTATATAAGTAATCACAGTGGCTCGAGATGAATATTTTCAGAAACAGATTACCTAATCAAACAAAGACGAATGTTGCAAAGAGCAGAAGGAAGTCATACGGTATATACTTGGAAACAGGAGGTGAATGGTCAACATAGTTTGTATCCACTGTACATTTAGGGGAAACATATATGCAATTATTTAACTCACAATCGCGATGTTCACGCAGGGTGAGCTCGACTCGAGAGTATCTATAAATAGCATCTCGGTGTTTCGGATCTGTCACTGGATGCGGGGTAGTGCCTTGGGGCCATCTCCGATCATTGATGTCATTAGGGGTATAAATAGAGTGTCTGGTTGATCTATCGGTTAGATAGTGATGGATCGTTCGAGCATGGGGTCAGTAAATAGAATAGCATTCCGTAAGTGATATATCATTGATCTTCAGGTGGGATCGGAGATTATTGAGGGTGTTGAATTATAAAAAATATTTCTTTCAGTATTGATATTCAGATGAATATTAATATACTTTGATATTTTATTCATAACACATTGCATCTACATCTATAGGAGCAGGTCCTGAGGATGGACCTGGTGCTGGTGCTGTGTGTGTGAACACTGGCCATACTGGAGGTGATGTCACAAACCTGTTCGGAAGTTCACCAGGCCTGCAAACACCTGCAAAGTTAGATGGTGCTGTGGTTGCAGTGGTCCTCAGTGCTTGGAATGCTTCATTCGCTGCATGTGTCAAGGCAACCACCCTTGCAGTCATATACCATTCTGAAGGTGCATCATCCTTGGGATGTCCCTCCAGCATCAGTGCAATGTGCGTCTGGATTGAAGGGTCATGTTACAGGTGTGTAAAACCATAAGGTGGAGAAGGATGGAAGATGGATCAGAAGGGACTTTGGCTTCAGCTTATATACTGTGCCTCTCAACAATCACAGGTCCCAAGATTTTGGAACAGAAGGTCAAGCTAGATAACACAGTTCCGCGGTACGTGTGGAAGTGCGGAAACGGAGGTAAGGGTGGAAGTGTACTAAGAGCACTACAGAAGGTTAACACAGGAAATGTAGTTGATATTCAAACTAAGGTTACTAGTGCGAATACAGGAGCTTATATACTTAGGGGGTAGATGTAAGGAAGTAGCAGTAATGAGCTCCGAGTTGGAGCAGAAGAGATGTATGGTACAAAATCATGAGTGGAGTTGGGGATCATAGGGCAGGGAGGGCGTAAGCTTGGTAACTAAGTGGGTGACCATCATCTGTTGGTAAGGGGACATAGGCATTCCACAAGGAACAAGGTACCCTTGCTGATGGAGGGGCCAGGAGGATCGGAGAGCTGAGTAACGGTAGGGGGGTAATGGAAATGATAGAGTGGAAGGCGGAATGGGAGTGCGGAAAAGCGGAAATGGGAGTGCGGACTGTACGGGTGTAACAGGCACCCAGAACCTTCAATTTCAAACTTTGTTAGTCACACCTTTGCTTGAGGGTATGGAGAAGAAGTACTCTGAGTATGATACTATGGGAGTAAATATCAATGATGAGCTGGATATAGTGGTAGATGCCTTTGCACATTCTGTCTATGAGCACACAGGAGGGAGTCCTATTCTTGCAGATTTACAAGGTGAAGTTGATTGTGCTCAGAAGTATACATGGCTCACAGTACCACAACCACAGGAATGATTAATGCAGAGGGAAATCTGACATTGTATGATCTTCAAGCTTACATGTGAATCATTCTATTTCTGATGGCATTGAAGTTAGCTGATAAGTACAAGGCTCAATGGTGGAAGGGCAAGCTGTAAGGGCAACCCTTGTGCACTATGGAAATCACACTATCACACAGGCTGACAGAGGGGAAAACCAAAGTATACATAAATCAAGTAGACATACAATGGAAGGGGATCTCACCTGACAGAGGGGAAAACCAAAGAGAAAAGTCTAAGGTCCTGTACTGTCGGTGAGCCCATATTATACTACGCCCAACTACAGTCAGGGTCATTACTTGGTACACACTGACCCTGCATGCCACGGATCTCCACTTGACCCTGAATGTCATACATGAGTCATTTTACCTCTGGAGTTGTTCCAAAAGCGGAAGTGGAGTGGAGTTCAAAACTCCAGAACTTCGGAGGTGCGGAGATGGGGTGTCCCCTGACATCACCCCCCCTCTAGCATGCTGCGTCCTCAAAGCATGGGACATGAGGGATTGGAAGGCCATTGAACAAATCCGGCATGGGGCACTAGGGTGCGTCTGATAGAACTCCCGGAGTTTGTCTGGGGCAGCAATGTCTTGCTCTGGGACCCATGAATTTTCCTCATACCCATACCCTTCCCATTTCACAAGGAACTGGAGGCAGCCCCTTGTGAATCGGTTGTCTAGAATTCATTCCACCACGTAGTGTTCCTCCCCATCCACTATTTCTGGAGGGGGTGGCAGATAAGCCCTCTGACCTGGGATTGGATTGTCTGGAGTTGGAAGTAACCTTACCACATTGAAGACCGGGTGGAGTCAGGACATGGAAGTCAGAAGCTGGAGGCGATACACATTTTGGCTGACCTTCCACATTATCATGAAGGAGCCAAGGTAATGGTAGGTGAGCTTCTGCAAGGGGTACGTGGTGTGGATGTCACTTACATCCAAGTACACCTTGTCTCCAACTTGGTACTCTGGTGCCAGAATTTGGCATTGGTTATAGTACTGTGCCATGTCATCCTTGGCCTTTGCAAGAGCTGACTTGGCCTCTGTGAGGGTTGAGTCCATCTAGTCTCGGAATTTGTTGACCATTTCCAGCCGGGACTCAGGCTGGTGCGGTTCGAATCCCATCTGCGGGTGTCTTCCAGAGTCGAGCATGAAGGGGGTTTGCTGTGTGGAAGAATGTATGTGGTTGTTGTACTGGAATTCTGCAGGTGGAAGCAGCTCATCCCAGTCATCTTGCCTCTCATTGACAAAGAGGCGGAGGTACTGCTCCAGTTCCTGGTTGACCCGCTCCGTCTGTCTGTCTCCTTGTGAGTGGTAGGCTGTAGTGGTGGCCAGCTTTATTCTGAGCAGGCGATAGAGCTCTCATGTCAGTTCCGCTACGAACTGTGGACCTCAGTCTGAGACGACTTGCTTCTGAAGTCCATGCAATTTCTGGACACGTGCGAGGAACAAGGGGGCTGCACCAAGGGCAGTGATTGTCGTGTGTGTTGGAATGAAGTGAGACACCTTGCTTACCAAGTCCATGACATTCATGACTGCATTGTAGCCATGGGACTCCAGGAGTTTGACTATGAAGTCAACACTGATGGTGTTCCAATGGCACTCCGGGACTGGGAGTGGAACTAGCTCTCCAACAGGTGGGTGCTGTTGGGCTTTGGTCCAGAGGCAGAGGTCACACGTCTTTACATACTGACTGATGTAACAGGACATCTGTGGCCACCAGTAATTCTGGGCAACTAACTCCAGTGTCTTCCATCTGCCAGCATGTCCTGCCACCCAGGTATCATGATGCCGGGACACAATGCACCGGCGGAGGTCTCTTCCATCCAGAACATAGACTTTGCCTTGGAAATGGAGCAGACCTTTGCGCTCCAACCACTCCACTGTTTGGATCGACTTCGAGTGACCCTTCTGGAGTTCTTCCACTGCTTTCACCACCGACTCTTCCTTCTCTCCTTTTCAGATCTCCTTCTGGATGTCTCGGAGTGTCTCCACCTCCGCTCCAGTGGCTGTTACTCCTTTGAGGGCATGGATTGCAAAGAGGGCTGGAGGGAGCATGGTCATGTCTGTGTTGTCTCCGCTTCTGCTTCCGTGATCCACACAGTGGGATAGTGCATTGGACTTGCCTGTTAAATTCACGGACGTTACCTGGAACTTCGGAGGTCGGAGACGTGGAGGTCGGAGACTTCGAAAGTGTATGAGGGGGGTAGCTTCAACTTATGGGTTGCGCCACCTACTATCGTTCGGTCCCTAATTTCGGAGGTCGGAGTATCGGAGGTAGTCCGGAGATTTGGACTCGGAGTTACTACTAATAGTATCTAACTATAGAGGTAGTAATGCGAGGAGACTGAGGTTTGTAACGCTGAAATAAGTCGATATTCGAACTAAAGAACTGGAAGACTATTAATACCTCGTAAACTAATTGTATCCTTAGAACATATAATAAGAAGGATATAAGGGGCGTATAACAAGTGGAGTTCAGAATAGGATCGGAGGGTCAGATCGAGGGAGGTACAAGTATTCTACTTTGGGTCGTGAATAAGAATTATACTTTAAGAGGTAAACAACAAGAACTAAAACAGAACATAATAGTTACTTTGGAGTTCGGAGGTCCGAAGGTTCGGAGCTTCGGTGTTAGATCTCAGGGATCTAACATTGCCCAAGGAGAGAGAGACCTGGGTGGTAGTGGAGCGCAAAATCAAACCAGGACAGGTGCAGGGACCACCGAGCCTGCTGTTGGTTTAGCTTCTTGGATGTGCGGAAGTACTCAAGGTTCTTGTGGTCTGTCCAGATCTCGAACCAGCACGGAGTGCCTTCGAGGTAGTGCCTCCACTCCTCCAGTGCATGGATGATCGCCAACATCTCTTTGTCATGGATTTCATAGTTCTGCTCGACCAGACTGAGGCTTTTGGAGAAGAAGGCAATTGGATGCCACTTCCCACTGCCATCTGAGGATTGCTGGGATAGGACCGCTCCAGTGGCCACATCAGAGGAGTCTGCTTCAACACGGTAAGGGCAGGAGTCATCTGGGAAGGCAATGACAGGGGCAGAGGTGATCAGCTCCCTCAGCATGTCAAAGGCAGCCTGTTCCAGCTCTCCCCATTTCCATCCAACATCCTTCTTGGTGAGGTTGAACAGGGCTCGGGCATGGTGGGAGAAGTCCTTGATAAACCTCCGGTAGAAGTTGATGAATCCGACAAAGGACTGGACCTCCTTCTTGTTCCGAGGTACGGGCCATTCTGCCATGCTGGAGACCTTGACTGGGTCCATTTCCACTAAGCCCTCTGACACAATCACTCCAAGGTACTCTATCTGGAGGCATTCAAATTTGCACTTCTCTGGTTTGAGGTACAGCTTGTGTTCTTGGAGATGCTCCAGTACCCTTTAGACTATCCTCCGGTGTTCCGACAATGTCTTGGTGAAGATGAGGATGTTGTCTAGGTAGATGCAGATGACCCCTTCTGCTATCATATCTCAGAAGATGTTGTTCATCATTGTCTGGAATGTGGTTGGACTGTTCATGAGGCCAAAGAACATGACCTGTGGCTCAAAGAGTCCACGGTTTGTTCAGAAGGCAGCCTTCCACTCATCTCCTTCACGTATCCGGACATTGTTGAAACCCTATCAGACATCTAGCTTGGTGAAGTACTTGGCCCCTCGGAGTTGCATGATTAGCTTGGGGATGAGCAGAATTGGGTACCAGTTCTTGACCGTGACCATGTTTAAGGCTTGGTAGTCTTGCACAAGTCGGAGTGAGCCATCTTTCTTTTTGATGAAGAAGACCGGAGATGCCATGGGTGACTTTGATGGGCGAATCCTTCTGGTGTGGAGATTCTCCTGGAGGAAAGCATCAAGCTCCACCTGCTCCCTGGGTGACAGCAGGTAGACTTTACAGTTAGTGGGTTTTGACCCAGGCTCCAACCCAATGGCATGGTCCCACAGCTTCCACTCCAGCAAGGCATTGAGTGACTCTTTGGCAAAGACATCTTTGAACTCCTGGAGGTATGCTGGGATCTCCGTCTCTGGTTTGGCATACTTCTGCAAAGCCTCTGCCAGCCTTTGTGAGGTCATTCTGGATGCATGGATGTGCTCCATTTCCAGCGGAGGGTTCACGTACAGCAAGCGATCTCCTTCCACTAGTGTGTCTTCCAGACCAAGGCAAAAAAATTCGGAGTCAGATTCGGAGTCAGATTCAGAGTCAGACTCAGAGTTGGAGTTGGACCCTTCCCCTGATCCTTCTTTCAAAAGGAGTGGGTGGGGGCCAGAGCGACACATTTGTATGATCCATTCTATCCTTCAGTGCTCTCAGCATTCCTCCTGTACCTCAGACTGGCATATATGACACTTGGCCAGACATCAACTCATCACCACCTCCCAGGTCTGCCAGTTGATCTCTGGGTTGTGCTCTCAGAGCCAGGTGAACCCAAGGATGATGTCTTGCTTCCCTGGACTGGTCACTGCAAAGGAGGTGTGCTCTGTATGCCCATTGTAATGGAGAATTGCATCCACAATCTCCGTGATGGATCCTGCCTCATTAGGGCCCCCATCCATGTTGAAGACTGGGATGGCACATTGGAGCTTCTGAGTAGTCAACCTGTTCCACTCTACATAGTCACGGTCCATAAACTGGCCGGTGGCTCTGCAGTCTACTAATGCAGGTCTGGACTTGACTTCTGCAGTGTCGGTGGTCTGGACCTCCACCTTGATGACTAGGGACTTAGGGCTGGGGGCAGCAGCTATGATGTACCATTTCAGAAGACATTTTTCCCAGGACCGGAGGTGGAGTGGACAGGGTATCAGAGCTGATTTTGGTGTGACTTTAACCAGAGTTCCTGTGCAAAGTGAGGGGAGTGGGAGGTTCTCATTCTCTACTTCAAGACAGGCAAACCAATTATGTACAGGCAACAGGGGCACACATTTCACCTGCTGCGTGTTACAAAATCCAATGCTCCCTCCATCTCCGGGGTGTCATACTCCACACCTCTGGAGCTATCTTCCACAGGGAGTGTTCCATTGACATCTGCCAGTGCAAGGAACTCTGGGAGGAGCTCCAGCTTCTCTTCTGTTATCATTAATCTGATGTTGAAGGCCTGGGGGCATTCTTGGGCATAATGGCCTGGCTGCTGGCATCGGAAGCATATGGTGGCTGGGCTACTGCTTCCACATGTGTGGTTTACATCCATCAGAGCAGGGCCATTCTTCAGAGGTTGGGGGCTGAGGTTTCAAGCAGAGGTGAGTGGAGCAAAGCTTGGAAATGTCCTCCACATCAGAGCAGGCATAACTCTTGATTTGGACGGAGGTGGAACTGGACATGCAGAGTTACGCACCACATTTCAGCTTGTTTCCACAAACACCTTGCTTGCCTCCCTGTTCTAGGACACCTTTCATGCAGCTTCATACCACCCTTCCAGGTCATCAAAATCTGGAGCTCCATCTCGAAGAAGCACAACTTGACTCCGGAGTGCCAGGTCAAGTCCATGTTGGAACTTGATGACAATGGCCTTGTCGTCATCATATTCCGCAAGGTCAATGAGCTCCTGGAAGCGATCAATGTAGTCATCAACCAGATCCTTGGCCTGGTACCAGCCTGTTCCTTCTAACTTCATGAGAGCCATGAGCTGCTCGTTCTTTGGACAGAATTGGTCAGAAAACATCTTCTCAAATGCATCCCAGTCTCAGAAGTAGTTCCCTTTGCCTTTTGTTTCATGCCAGAGTACCTTGTTTACAAAGCAGGCTGCATGGTCTGACTTGAAGAAGGACAGTGTCCAGTGGATGTGTGCTTGGTTGTTCGGAAAGAGGTCTCCAACGATAGCAAAGTAGATACAGCAGGTACTGAAGAACGCACATCCCTTCTCCCGATCTCCATTGAAGTCTGCCAGAGTTGTGGGTTTGACCTTTGTCAGCCTCGCAGCCTTCCTCTGGTCCAGACCTCTGGTGTCACATTCAGAGATCTCTTCCAGTCCTGGTAGTTCAAAACTTGGCCCAGCTTGCACTGTGTTTTCATCACCCCTCGGTCTACCTAATTTAGCCAGAATGGCTTGTAGAGTAGATTCGATTGCATCAGTCTTAAGTCGGTCCTGTGTCAGCTCCTTTTCCATATTTCAAAGGCGGTCTTCCGGACCCATCTCGGGAGTCAGAGGAGTGTGGGACACATATTCTGATGTAGGGAACTCGAAAAGGGAAGAGGGGCTGTCGTACACCATGTGCACGGAAGAGGTTGCGAACTCCAAGTTGCTATCTCCAATTCTGAATGCACCTATGGTAGCTACAACACGTGGTATGACTGCCAGTTTCCTAGTGAGAGACTTTTCTGCTGTAAGGGCAACCCTTGTGCACTGTGGAAATCATACTATCACACAGGCTGACAGAGGGGAAAACCAAAGTATACATAAATCAAGTAGACATACAATGGAAGGGGATCTCACCTGACAGAGGGGAAAACCAAAGAGAAAAGTCTAAGGTCCCATACTGTCAGTGAGCCCATATTATACTACACCTAACTACAGTCATGGTCATCGCTTGGTACACACTGACCCTGCATGCCGCGGTGAAGGAAAATCAAACGACATATATCTAAAAAGCTTCAAACTCCAAGGAGTCTTTAAAAACTCCAAGCTCCACACGTGTCTATTTCATCTCAGCTTATTCCATCATCTCAGTTCAGCCCAGCCAGATGACACAGCCCTACCCATCGATTATCAGTTCATTGTTATCCCCATGCTGGCCATCAACAACGCAGCTTCAAACTCTATTCCCCTTCAGACCTTTGAGTCCCCAACATTGCCCTTATTATC
The DNA here is from genome assembly GCA_003316465.1 of Ramaria cf. rubripermanens. NCBI lineage: Eukaryota > Fungi > Basidiomycota > Agaricomycetes > Gomphales > Gomphaceae > Ramaria > Ramaria cf. rubripermanens. Next base: position 40 of record QFFB01003828.1, on the reverse strand, counting down.
ACGATGGTCACTCAATTTGGAAGATATTCAAAGACATGCT
>QFFB01003827.1:0-49530 GCA_003316465.1 Ramaria cf. rubripermanens | reverse complement strand
TGCACCCCAAAAAGCGATGAAACCAGCCCCGGCATGCGGATGGTATACCATCTGCAGCTGGGTATACTATCGGAGTTGTCAGCGAGGTTTCCCGAACTTGGAGTCAACGGCAAACTTATGTTTTTTCTGATGGGCCCTTCGACCCAGGGTTTCCGCATGTCGATACCCGAGGTGTCCTGAACATTCACCCCGGGGCGAACCTCGGCCGACGTCGTTGCGACCTGTGTGGGCATGGTCACCTGCGTGTCGTCCTTGTCGTCGTCGATGGCGATAGGCTCCTGATGAGCAATAAGGAGGCGGGATGGGGAGATGCAGTCGACGGACATTTTCTATTTTGGGGTGGGAGGATATGACTACTATGCTGGTTCCACCAGCCCGTTCTCCGAGCTTTTAACTAACCTCGGTCACGAGCTGACTCATCAAAAGGCAAACTCAAAAAACTTCGGTCCAAACCCTCTGACTCCCAAAAGGCTAACTCTGACCTCGGAGCCGACGTTGAATAGCCATAAGAGGCTAACTCAACTACTCTATTGCAGCCTCAAGGGTCTCGGCCTTAAGGAGGGGGTACTGTTATGATCCGGTTCCTCGCGGAACTCCAGTAACTATATTTGGCCACTAACCCCGTCCCGAGCCCACACCCTGCACCCGACCTTACCCGAGCCTGTCCCGAAGTAGTCCGAGCCGGAGTCCGAGCCCGAACCCCGTTTCCCCTCCGTTCCCAAGCTTCATTACGATTCCTTAAATAGTTTGTCCAACCCTGTCCCTCTGTCCTCCGTATATAAGTCTCGCTCTGTATGTACTTCACTTCTCAGTCAGAAATCCAACTAGATACCCTTCGAACCCTTTACGAGTGAGTTTCTTGCTCCAATTCCTCTTAGTCCCTCCACTCCTCTGGTCCTGATCTCCTTCCGAAATCAAGGGCACGTGAAATAGTGGATGGTGCAGCACATAAGCTGAAGCCCAGCCCTCCCTAGTACTCCTCGGCCGAGCTCGGTCCGAGCTCCCCCGAGGTCCCACACGAAGACCCGGTCTTAACAGGAACCCAGACAACCACTGGAGCCATCACCCTGGCCTGTTTCACTGGCCTATCTCCACTGTCCTTCTTGGACCATCTATATTTGCATAGGCTCCCAGACTCCTCTCTAACTATACATTGGACCTTCTGGTCCCAACATGCTCAACAGGATATCCCTGGAAAGAGTTAGTCCAGAATCATGCAAGAGGACAGCCACTTACCTTTACCACCCTCCTCCCACTCACACTCTACTTGCCTTCATTTGCAGTCATTATAGACCCAGAGTTTGGGCTTTTTGCCCTTGTCACAAATTCCTGATCCTCCAGGCTCCAGACCCTTCCAAGCAGCTTCCTCCTCCACTGCTTTCCTCCAAGCCACCTTGTCAGTTTTCTTCTACTCTTCCCACTTCCTCTGGATCTCTGCAAGCACAGCCTCCTTCCTCTTCTTCTCATCTGCCCACCTCTGAGCCTCCATCTCCTCAACCCTCTTTCACTCCTCTGCCTCTGCTCTCTCACAAGCCTCCTCATCAACCCTTTTTCTGGCCTCTTCCTTGGCCACATGTTTGGCTCCAAGGCCTGGACTTACTTGAGCTCCTTCTGGAGCTCAGCCACCTTGTGAGTGATCTTTGACAAGGTCATGGGAATACCAGATTTTTTTGGGGTTGGGTTGTGGTTTTGTTTGTTTTAGAAGGGTCTTTTGCTGAGTCCTTCTGACCCCTTTCTTCTTATACTGATAAAATCTCCAATTTTATATTCCCACAGTAATCTCCACAGGCCTCATGGGCTCAGCCTTAAAGGAGGGATATTGTTAGATCCCTGAGATCTAACACTGAACCTCTGGACTTCCAAACTCTGAAGTATCTATTGTCTCCCATTCTCATTCTTGTTATATGCTTCTTAAAGTATAATCCCTATTCATGACCCAAAGTAGATTGCTTGTATTCTGTTCAGTCTGAACCTCTGATCCAATTCTGAACTCCACTTGTTATACAACTCTTATGTCCTTTTTTTCCTACATTTATATCTTTCTTTTTCCACATTCTGAGGATACAATTAGGATATAACATATTGGTCAGTCCACCAATCTTGTATTAGCTCTCTAGTTCAAATATTGACTTATTTCCCTATTACCATCTTCTCATCTTCTCGCATTACTATCTCCATAGTTAGATACTACTTAGTGATACCTCCAAGTCCAAACCTCTGGACAACCTCCAAACCTCCAATCACTGAAATTAGGGATTAAATGATAGTGGGTGGTGCAACACATAAGTTGAAGCAAGTCCCTACCCCCTCACACCCCTTTGAAGTACAATGTTACAAATGTGTAAACCACAAGATAGAAAACAGAAGGCAGATCAGAAGGGACTTCAGCTTCTGTTAAGACCAAGGCCTCAGTTCAGGACCTCAGGGTGAGCTTGACTGAGCTTGGTCTGAGGTAATTAGTAGTAAGGGCTTGGCTTTAGCTTGTGTGCTGTGCCATCCACTAATGTACATGCCCTCAATTTTGGAGCAAGGTTCAGACAAGAGGAGAGTAAGGAGATAAGAGGAGACAGTTCCAGAAACTAGTAATGATTCAAGGTGATATCTAAGTTGGTTTCTGACTGAGGAGTGAGGTACCTACAGAATGAGACTTATATACAGATAACAGGGGAACAGGGTTGGACATAATTAATTAAGGGAATCAGAATGAAGCTCAGGGAGAGATAAAAAAACAGGGTTTGGGGAAGCAGGATGTCATGAATGGGGGTCAGGCTCAGGCTTGGACTACTTCAGAGAAGCTCAGACTAAGGTTGGGCTCAGGGTAGGGGGCTCAGGACAGGGTTAGTTACTGAATAGGGTTACTGGAGATCTGTGAGGAGCCATATCATAACAGCTTCAGCCTATATGCTGTGCCTCTCAAGCAATCACAGGGTCCCAAGACTTTAGAGCGGAGTGACAAGGTAATGCAGCATAGTTCTATGGTACATGTAGAAGTATGGAAATGCAGAAGTAATGACAGAAGTGCACTAAGAACACAACAGAAGGTTAACATGAAATGTTGTTGATATTTGAACTGAGATAACTAGTATGAATACAGGGGCTTATATACTAGAGGGTACATGTAAGTAGGTAGGGGTAATGAGTTCCAAGTTGGAGTGGAAGAGGTACACAATGCAGATCACAAACAGGGTCAGGGGTCATAGCATAGGGAGGGGATGTAAGCATGATATCTAAAAAAGGTGTCATGAACTGGTTTATTCTACTATAATGCTGAGCACCTAAGTGGAACCATTTCCTCAATTGTCTCATCAGACGACCAACATCTTTTCATACTCTGAGCTGAGCCATCATCTCCATCATCAACTATGTGCTTCACTGCTACCATCACTCATGCATCCACCCCATCACTCCCCATGCAGATGCCACCAATCATTCGGGTTCCATCACCTGCCCACATTAGGCGACAATCTGGTAGAACTAGCACAGGTACCATGGACTGGGAAAGCATCGATCCCCATGAACTCTTCTTCAATCCCAACTCAGGATGAGTTGAGTTACCAGTGCATCACATTCCCCATGAACATGAAGACAAACACAGCGTGGAGATTGAGATATTGGAAAGTGGTGTCAGCTCCCCATATGATCCTTACCATTTCAACTATTCCATTTATCCCCCTCAACCACTCAATTCTACACCACCTCCTTCAATCAGATCAGCAGATCAAGCATTGCCTCAGAGGCTGTACACTTGGAGTATGGAAGTGTGGTCCCGGATTGTCAGTTGGTTCAGGGGTTATGTGATGACTCATTACTATTCCCTTTGACTCATTCTTGTTCTCCATGACTCATTGTTACCCCCATGACTCACTATTGTTCTCTCTGACTCATTGTTAACCCCCTATGACTCATTGTAAAGTGTTGTGACTCATTTCCCCCTTTTCTGTACCATACTTGACTCATTGTTCTGACTCATTATGACTCACCCTGACTCATTTGGACTCACCCTGACTCATTCTGACTCATTCTGACTCATTCTGACTCATACCCCTTGATCTCTTATGACTCATCCCCATTCTCCCAAGTAGTTAAATAGTGAGCTTACTTCATATATTTCGCTAGTTTGGTTATCATATACATTACACTGTCTCCTGTGCCCTTAAGCACTTGAGGATACCTTGCTCACCTCAACTCTCTTCTCTCAATACTTTTATTCAAGGCTTGTCTACTTCAGACTTGTCCCATCTCTATTCTCTATCTCCTATCTTCTGCGACCAACAAAGACAGGCACCCTTTTTAGTGCAGGGTCTTTCAGCATTGGGATCTTATACCCAGTGTGGATGGTTCTGACAAAAGATACCCATCATCAGTTTGTAAGGGGACACAGATGTTCCATGAGGAACAAGGTACTCTTGCAGATGGAGGGGCCATGGGGATTGGAGAGCTGAGTAAAGGTATAGTCATAATGGGAGCAATAGTGCAGAAGGTAGAACCAGAAGTGCAAAAAAAAAAAAAAAACATGCACAAATGTAACATCCAGCCTCTGGACATCCAATCTCCAAACTTCCAGGCAACATCCATGAACTTAACAGAATCATTAGATTCAAAAGACCCTGTTGTGTATCATGGGAATACTTGTGCACATGATATGAATGTTGTCTCAATAGCTTATGCATTGCCTTTGGTCTGTAGATGATATCAATTCCATTATTTTAGTGGTATTTGTAGGTTCTCATAATCCTTATAAGCTTGGGGGTTTGTTCTATGTTTGGAAAGCAAAAGTGTGGATATTTCCTACTTTATTTAAAGACAAATAATATCCTATAGTCTGACATGCCTTTGTCTCTTCCAAATTTCAGTGAGTATCCTGATGATGACATTCTACCTTTCTTAGAATCATGTGCTATTTATGATTGTTCCTCTGATGGTGTCTTAATTTTGGAAGAAGAGACAGCTGGTGTCATAAGTGGAGCAATGTCTTGTATCTCACCATTTTGATTGACCCCATTTCTTAATTTTCACACTGTAATTATGAGCATCCAAATTCATGAACACATCTCCATCCTGTTACACATGTTGAAGCAAAACTGTAACATTGGAGGGATTGACAATGTGATCTGCAGCTACATTGGGCATAGCAGCAAGAAATACAATGTAAAGAGAGGCCGCTGAAACAGTACTGTATTACCAATTTCTCTCTTTATTTTAAACTGAGAGCATTGGGGGCATATGCTCTCCATAGGCATTCTCAGGGGTCCTGGTACAATAGAAGAAGGCTCAGAAGGTGATCTCCACTGTCATTACGTAAGTTACTTGAAGCTCCTCAATACCCACTCATTACTTTATTGCGACGCTACGCCAAGGGATCGTCGAGTCACGATGAAATGGTACTCACAGTCGTTCGCGTACGAGTAAGCTTCCCTGTCAGGAGCGCGTAGATGTGTATTGACTTAAGCAGCGATCCCTGGGCTACTGTGGCTCTAGCATACTTCTTACGCTATCCAAATCCCTATGCTTCTCATATCTTATCATGCGACGTCATCTCTCGCAATATCACGCCTGAGGGAAGCTTACGAACATCACGGCTTATCCTGAAGCGTGGGGTTCTTCCCAAGTGGGCTCCCCAGGGGATCATCTCAAGGGCTGAGAGCTGGGTCATTGAAGAGAGTGAGGTAGACCCAGAAGGCAAAATTGTCAACTGTATCACAAAGAACGTGGACCACGTCAAAGTGTTACAAGTTTGTGAGTCAGTCGTGCTAAAGGAGACCGTAGGCGGGTATGTACACATCACATTGACTACAGCTTCCTGGCTGACCCATGATTAGACAAACACTTCAATGCAGTGAAGCACGAGTCATATCTCGCTTTGGTTGGGGCCTCGCAAAAAGGATTGAAAGTCTTGGAGTTATGAGGTTCAAAAGTCACCTGGAAAAGGCATAGTGACGTTTTCACCTCGCATGTGGCTATAATTAATTGAATTTCTTCCCCCAGTCTCGTGAAGGAATCTCTTTGATCCTGAAACTTATCCATGAATCTCGGCTACAGTCACTTGCATTGGCATCAACAGGAACAGTTTTCGATCGTCCAGGCGCTTTTGAGCGTTCCTTCTCCACACCATCGCCATCAGAGAATAACACAGAGACAGGGTGTGATTTAAACTCTCAAGCCATGCAGGCCACGATGCCTCTGACATGGCAAAAAATGAGGAAGTGGTTTCAGTGGCGTTGATGAGTACAAACAGATGTTATTCTTCTCCTTTGATATTGTTCTCGCGCATCCATCTTCTTTCTTCATTCATGTATCAATAACACTGCACAAATATGACCCCCCAGATATGGATACATTTGAAGGCATAGGTTGCGAAGCTCGGGAGTAGCAGTTCTGCTGCACGTGACCAGCACAACAGACGTAGAGTCTGACCCATGTACTTTCCAACAGCTACTGCTCGGAAACTGTCGGTACATCCCTCCCTGCCTAATGCCCTACCACACCCGATCATTGCTTTAAGTCCAAGTCCCCGCAAATCACTGTTTATCGCCCTCACGAAAGACAGTTTATCGGTATGGCGAGTTAGAGTAGGTCGAGATCATCAAAACTGCTAGTGTGTATATAGTGACAAGCTATATGTCGTGCCCAGCCATTCGTCGTGCTTGCTTATCTTTCGCGTACTTCAACCTCTCTATTAGAGCATGGAGAGAATAAAATGGCCAATTGGTCCCCAGATGGGAATCGAATTGTCATTGAGGTATAAATACCTCCATATGTCATCCCGCTGACTTGCCTTACTATTGTTTTGAAGACAATAGACTCGCATCTCGTCTTGGTAGTTGTAGAGTATTCAAATGCTTCGACTCCCTACCGTGCACCTCGACTTTCGGCTGCCGCTCAACGACAATTCTTGCCTGGTCCAGGTGAAGAACCGCCAATACAGTCCGTAAGTCTCCAGTTTGAGGGTGTTGTTCGAGTCGATGGGGGAATACTCAGGTGAGTATCGTCTTTTCGTTTATAGGACAGGTCACTGATCCACCCGATGCAGCGTATCTCCACGGAGTAATCATATCCTTTTTTCGACAAAGAGCCCGCCAGCTGTTCAGCGCATTCCATGGCCATCAAATGAAGAAGAGGAAGAGGACGGGCCTGGGGTAAAACGCAAGAAATGGTTGGGACATGATACGTGGGTTTTAAACGACCTCGACTTCCCTTGGCTTCGAACCCCCAATGGCAAGTTCAGACTGCTCCATTACTTTCTTTCGATGGCTCATACACATACATTGCAGTCACTGTTAACAGCATCACATACTCGCGTATTACAGGCGCTGAAACATGGGTTACTTCTGATGGACGGGCGTACTTTGTGCACCTTTCTGAAAACGCCCACCCTAGTCTCTCAGACCTTACCTCCATCACGAATACCAACGGAAGCGAGGTACTTTTCTTACTCCATTTCGTGACCTATTTAATGACTTGGACCGTAGAAATCCTTTGAGAAGGTTGCATCCACTCACGTCGATGAGGCCCAATCCAGCGACGGCGTGACGAACCATCAAATGTTGCATTGGGATGGGACTTGCATTCATGATGTTTCAGAAAACCGTGAGGACGAGAGCAACACTGCTGGGACATATACATTACCGAGCGATGCTGTTCGAAGTGCTATCAACGCAAAGTTCTCTTTGGTTGCCATCGGAACACGTAGGTGAGATTCCTTGAAGGTAGTATGCCAACAGTCCCTCATGGCCCTCTCTCCTTTAGAGGCACCCTCGAAATAACCAACTTCCCGTCGCACGCGGGCGTGCCTCCCCGAACAGAGTCTCTTCTCCTGCCGACTTCTTACAGCCGAACAGGTCCAGTTCGTTGTATGGAATGGAGTTCAGATGGATATGTGTTAGCGGTTGGTTGGGAGGCAGGATGGGCGGTTTGGAGTGTTGGAGGAAGATGTCTGGCTTGGGCGATAGGAGTAGATCACGAAATTGATGAGTCGAGGTAATTCAGATCAAATCATTCATCGTTCAGCCTTGTTCACGATTTACACCAGATTCCACGATCTGTTTATGCATGGTGTGATTGACTTAGTCAGACGCAAGTCGATATTATTGTTTTCTATGGATACTGATGCAGATATGCTAGTTCTGGATTCCCGGCAATTGCGAGCTGGTCGTACTAGCAAACCCTGTTCCCGTCGAAGGTGACATTTGCTTTCGCGGCCGTCCCGCTTCGTTGACATTCCTATTCTATTCAAGAGGATTTCCAATTGTTCGCAATTCCTTTTGCGAAAAGTGCCGTAACTGGTCAACACACTCCTGTAAGTTCGTGCCCATCCTTATGACCCTCCATATTCACACCTATATACCACAGGACAATACCCGTTATGCCTTCCTTCAGATGGACGACCGTGTGCTAGTCTACCGAGGTGCTGACCAACCTGACATGAGTGTTATCAACCCGGAGTCAGACGTATGGCAACATATAAAGGTCCGTGCTCGTTAACTTTTGCAAACCACCATGATTTCATGTTTCCTTAGATACCGCTCGGTTATCTTGCAGATAACTGGCCCATCCGCTATGCATCCATCAGCAACGATGGACGTCTTGTGGCCGTGGCTGGACGTCGGGGATTGGTTCACTACAGCGCTGCATCTGGGAGGTGGAAGGTCTTCAATGACCATGTGCAAGAACAAGCTTTTGCCGTCAAAGGAGGGTTGATCTGGTTCCACCATGTCTTAATCGCAGCTGTTGATGCGTCCAAATCATATCAGGCATGGTTCCTTAGGCTTTGCAGTCCCCTCCCTAACTACGTATGCTAGGTCCGGCTGTACTCACGAGATCTGGAACTGGCCAACCAAACTGTGCTGCATCGGGAGGTGCTCAAATCACCTGTCGTTTTACTGTCACTAGTGGACAACTCCCTGCTGGTTTATACGGCTGACAACACGCTATCACATTATTTGGTAATACCGACTAGCGATTCCATCAAGTTGCATCTATGCGGCAGCATTAGTTTTGATGGCGTCGTGGCTGTACCTAGCGTCGTGAGGGGAATGAGTTGGATGATTCCCACTGTACAAAAACGTAGAACGTTTCGCTATCCGTGTCTTATTCTCTGACTCAAATTGCTTTGGCAGAACTGGGCGACCCTGTCGACGACCTTGTTGTTGCAACCATTCTACTTTTAGTTGGCGGGAAACTAGTCTTACTCCGTCCTCGCAAGGTAAGAATTTCGCTCCCACATCAATCCCCGCCCCTGTTTAGCAAATACAACATTTGACCATTTGGTATTTGGTTCACCAGTCTGGCACACAAGAAGTCAAATATGATATGCAGATCCTTGCAGATCGGATAGAGTTTTGCTGGATCCATTTACGAGGCATCGGAACGTTGGAGAATTCATTATGGGGCTACGACGGTCAAGGTATTCGACTATGGCTCGATGCGTTGACCATCGAGGCAGTCGCCGTTGACCCTCAGAGCGACACGTATGAGAGTGTCCAGGAGAGTGTGAACATTCCACTCAATTTTTATCCCTTGTGTGAGGGCTGCTTGTCTTGTCGATACGGCCAACTCTTGACATGACATATATGCCAGCCGTGCTGATGGACAAGGGGATCATCATTGGTGTCGAACATGAAGCGGCTGCACGATATTCCCTCCCATTTGTAATGTTCAGGATTATCACCAGCGTATGTTTCTATGCCTTGCATCACATTGCTTTGGCGGTGACCTTCGTCAACAGACGCATCTATTCTTACACCATGTGTTACGCTTCCATCTTGGTCGCTCACAGGTCAGAGAGGCTGTCGCTTTCGCATCTCATTATCAGAATCTCGTATTTTTTTCCCATGCACTCGAAATCCTTCTGCACACCGTCATCGAATCTGAAACCGACCAAAGCGAGCCGGAATCACCAACCAGTGATGACTTGCTTCCCGTCACCGTGGAGTTTTTAGATCACTTCGACGCCGCTTTGGAGGTAGTGGTAGGGTGCGCAAGGAAGACAGAGATGGCACGGTGGAGGCGCCTTTTTGATATCGTCGGGAATCCTAAAGCTCTGTTTGAGGCGAGTACATGTTCAACTCATTTATTGCGGTCACTAAGCCGATGACTTTAGACGTGTTTATCGGCAAACTTGCTGACGACGGCAGGATCTTACCTTCTTGTACTTCATAATCTGGAGCAGTTGGACGAGGGCAATGACGATGCCATCCGACTCCTGCGAAGAGCAGCTCAAGCTGAAGACTGGGCTTTGTGTCGCGAGTTGTTACGTTTCTTACGCTCGATCGATACTTCAGGCCATGCCTTGCGCAATGCACTGTCTCAAGTGGAGGTCCTTTCTGTATAATCTGTAGACAGATTGTTTGTTTGTAGCGTCGAGTAACATTCCCTATTGTTAGATTAGAATTATCTTATTTATTTTCTTTGGCTCAGATTGGTAGTCGTACACGTTGGTGTGTCGGCCGGTAGCATTGAACAATGATCATAGTCTAGTTAACTATATTATAGATGGCTGGGTCAATAATAGTCGTGCTCTCAATCGCAGTACGTATAAGCCGGTACGTATAAAAGTACTAGAGCATCAAATATATATATGCCCGCATCCAGGGTAGGTATATATGGATGATGCGACTCTCACATAATGTCTGCGGTATGTACAACTTGCACAATGTCTGGAATGGTCTTGATGTCGAACACCAATTTTGACATGTTCGCAGGAGGTTCAGTTTAGTTCTGAGGGAGCCGTTATCATTTCCTATAACACGCTCACCTCAAACCCTTATTCGCTTCAACCTGCCATTACCGCAGCATTTGGTTCCCATTCCAGTTGCCTCGTAAGTCCTCCCCAGATCTTATTCCGAATACCTTCCTCATTTATCGACTAAATAGGGTATAGTAATCGTCACTGATCTCCCTGCCCAGTTTGCGGGCCTTCGTGAGACGTTGCTCAAACTAGCTGACAAGTTTGCTGCGCTTCCCGAGACTGTGCGCGAACAATATGCAGACGCAAACAGTAGATGGAGGTGTGCACTCCATTCCATCGTCGACATAATAGATGAAGCTTAATGTCATATTCCAAATGCAGCTTTGGATGGTCTCATGGCAAGGTGTGTAGCTCCTTCGATCTTGGTGCAATGGGTATCATTGATGATTTTCACGCAGGAGATCATGAATGGGAAGCCAGGTGACGTTTGTTCCCTTGGACACAGACAAAGTTCTTGAACTCCTTTGATGACAGACGTACTGAAGGGTTCCTACTATGCCAATCCCGTCCGGGATAGTTCTACGGTGTCAGGGGAGCAGAAAACGAAATTTCCAGAATATTACGGTGAAAATGTGTGGCCAAAAGCAACGGAAGGTGTCGCGGGTTTTGAAGAGGCCTTCACATCGTTGGGAAGGTATGCATCATGTCAGGAGCTTCCGGTCTTCTGATGTTCCTGCTCACTACTTCATAGATTTATTTTTGATATAGGTTGTAAGGTGGCAGCGGCCTGTCAGCCCTTTGGTACCGTCAAATTTCTATAAACCGAAAAGTACTGATCTGTCTCAATTACATAAAGCGGCAGCGCACCTAGTTGATCAATCCTTGACTCTCCCTGATTTGATCTCTCCCAACACTACGAAAGCTCGTCTGCTTCACTACTTCCCGCCCTCACACTCGGCAGCCTTACCTTCGGATGATGAACCTGTCGATTCCTGGTGCGGATTTCACTTGGATCATTCTTTACTAACTGGCCTTTGCTCAGTACGTTCAAGTGGAATATAATAACTTAACCGCGATTAACTTGATGGTTTTCGTAGGCAATGTATCTGTCCCACGAGTCCTCCGGGGACCCTGTAGCTTGTGCTGCGCCATCTGCCACATCTGGGCTATACATCAGAACACGCGGCGGCAACCTGACTAAAGTTTCCATTCCTGCGGACTGTTTGGCTTTCCAAACCGGCGAAGCTCTCGAGCTTGCTACAGGTGGAAGACTCCGCGCCACCCCCCATTGCGTTAGAGTTGGCGGCGGGCCCGGTGCAGGGAAAGTTAGCAGAGAGACATTTGCGTTGTTTTTGCAACCAGACACAGAAGCTAAGATCGGGCCACGTGATACCTTTGGAAGTTTTAGCAAGCGCGTTTTCAGCGAACATTATGAAAGTGGGCTTTAGTGTAGCAATTTTGACGTCAATGGTACAACGTAAGAGGTAGAGATCTAAGGATGACATGTAGCTCAGGATACAAAGTATGGACTACTAAACATCTCGTTCGATTAAGTTCCGTCCGGCGGATTACTATTGCGTTTCAACTCCACCCTTTCTTCGACATGACCCGAGTTACGGCGTTCCTCCTGATCCGAGATAACTGACCAATCCTCACTTGCAGGACCCCCTCGTGCAGAACCACTAGAGCTCTGTGTGGGCGGGCCTCGCGATGGTGGTCGGGAACCACGAGGGTGATTCTCAAAGTCGGAGTCGTCAACATGCTTGATCAGTGACCGTGCATATTCTAGGTCACGATAGATACATTCGACGGCCTTTCCGACACCATCCTCCTAATGAAGGCCATTAGTTAGGCACGTTGCATTCTTACATCAGTACTCACGCCTCGAATCGTTTGACCAATCACTTTTGCTCGTGAGATTTGTTTCACATCGGTGGTAGCAGCCACGAGCGCTGCCGTGAGGTTTTCAACAGTTAGCTTTCGGACGCCAGATCCTATGCCCAGGGCTTCGACCCGGTCGCTCCAGAAAAATTGGTCACCAAAGAAGGGTTTGATGATTGTTGGTATGCCAGCTGTCAAGTTTGTTTTAAACATTGACTCACTACCTTGTGCTCTGAAGACCTACCTCTGAGACTAGCTCCAGTTGTTCCAGCACCTCCGTGATGACAGGCTGCGTCTATGCGATTGAATAACCAGTCATGCGGAATTGAAGATATCGGATAGATTTCTTGAGGAAGCGGTTCCTCCGAATCATCCGGCTGCGTGGTCTTCTTGACAGAAAGCCGGTCAGACCAGCCTTTTGACAAGATAGCACGAACACCGCTTTTCAGAACTGCCTCCACGACACACTTAGTCATGGCATCAGGGTTGGATACAACGATACTGCCAAAGCCAATATAGACGACCTTCTTGCTGACCGCGTGCGCAGCGTCGATGAATTGAAGAAGGCTAGCAGGAGGAGACCATTTCTTAGAACCAACTTCGGCATCATCAAGAAACCAATAGCCTGTCGAGGTCACTAAGAATGGGGTCTACATATACAGAGCATACGCACCCGTGACACGTATCCATTCGTACCAATCCAATGGAGGAGGCACAAGGGCAGGGCTGAAGTTGTACAGGAAAGGCACCTTGTGTTGTTCCATCTTGTCCAGACTTGTACTGTTGAGACCCAAAACCTTTCTGCGCCATCGATTTATCTGTCCAGATGTTCCTCTCCAAAAGACCTGATCGAACATGACGTAAGTCTAGAGATAAATGTCAGAGCCAGGGCATTGATCGCAGCAGCACACCATTTACCATATAATTGTAGCTACCGCCCATCTAGGTAAAGGATTAGTCGCACCGCAACGATATGGACCAAATGTGGGTACCTTGCGATCAGGGACGGCGAATGCGTGCGGGTAGGCCCTAGTTCGTGTCCATGGCATTGTGAAGGCTCGGAAGTAAGGTATCCTGAGGGCTTCAGCAATATGAATACCTCCCATTGCACTGGGACTTTCAATTAACACGTCTGTGCCTTGGCATGCTTCCCAGGAGGTCTTCAATAGGTCGTCTATCCATCCTCGAAACTAAAGATCATGCAACGTTCTGTATCAGCCAGACTTAGGGGCGGGAAAGAGCACGGACTTTTGCCGCTGTCTCCTTCAGGAAAGAAACGGTAAACATGCCATTCTCAACGCATATCCGCATTAATTCGGCTGGATCTCCGCCTACATACGCAAACTCAATATTATACTACGTTCAGATCGTGTGAGGCTGGTATGAAACGTACAAAGATGCACAAGACACTCACTGCCTCAATCCATTCTTTAAATTCGCCATGGGTCGCAATGCGCACGCGATGCCCTTCCTCGAGGAGGCGCTTACCAAGTGCAATATACGGCTGAACATCGCCCCTTGATCCAATAGTCAGGAAAGTAAAATGCAAGGGTTCCCGCGGCTTAAACGTAAGAAAAGTCGATGAGGATGAAGTGAACATGACAGCGGGAAGTGTGTCAGTTTGCATCTCCGATGGAACGCTTGGCATAGAGTCAATAAGCGGGTTGGGGGCCTCAAGCTCTTCGAGGAACAAAGCTTCGCGCTTTGCAGATGATGGTGAGCTCTGCAAATCACCTTGGGCCTCACGTTCATGAACGTCTTCAAGTTGCTTCCCTAGAAGTTCAGCACACAAATCTCTCCGTGTGGCAGAGTTGAATTCAAAAAACAATTCTTCATGACCCTTGATGATCACCACAATCCCATGCATGCCAAATCGATAACCTTTGGACTTTTCAGAAGTGAGGATATCTCCTATGGGGATGATCATCTGAGAGCGAGAAATCAGCAAGCGGCAGCCACTGCCACTTGACAGGGGACTTACTGTAGTCTTCGTCAAAGGCTGTGATGAGCGGAAACATAGGTAGGACATTGAGAAATAAAATTTCCCAGATACTGGTAATGCTCGGAAAAGATATCCCGGGATGTCTGAGAACCAACGTTGAATGTGTCAGAAACAGCGGGAGGTCATATACTTACATCCCAACAATGCCTCCCTCTCATCTAGGGCAAACGAAGACCGGAACTTAGCAACCACCTCAGGATCGGCAGCGACTTCTCTAGCCTCGATGATGGAAAACCCCATGTTAGAGTTGTCACCCGAAGCATCCATAGAGCCGGGTGAGTACACCTCTTGCACCCGGTCACTTGTAGTAGACGATGAGGTCTGTAGGATATTGATGCTATTGAAAACTCGGCGGCCAGGGGCACGAAGCCATGAAGGTACACTGACATTCCACGAGCCATGTTGCTCGCTAAGGGGAGATGGTCCAGGGGAAGGGGGTGGTGGGTAAGTATGGTCGGAACAGTTACTCACTGTGTGTGTAGTAGAGGATCTAAAGCCATCTGGTGCGGACTTTGATTGAGCTGGTGGGAAAGTCCTGCCAGAAGGTCCCGGGTGTGATGGATCAATGGGAAAAGGTAGAGGACGGCCATGTAAAGTGCTGACGGACGAAGACGACTCATCTTGTGGTGGAGTCGGGGCGAGATCGACGTCAATGTAGCTATGTCGGCTGTCCGGCGAATTAGTCGGCCCTGTGTGGTCGGCGACTGGCTCATTGGAAGCAAATGGCTTGAATAATGAGATGATCTTGAAGTTGGAACCCTTAGACTCGGCCGCTTGGGCTGATGGTTTGTCTGTTGCGTGACTGGGACCGATGGAACCAGAAACGCGTACGGCTGTGGTATCTTTGACTTCGACAGATGTTACTTGAGTGGGGGACTGTTTATATGATCGCACGAGGTCCCGGATTTGTTCGAGAGCCACCGTAAGATCTTGGAAATAAGCGAAGAAATAGGAGTCCACGGAATAACTCGATACTTTATCTATCACTTTCACTTCCAACGTCTCGCTAAAGTCCATCGCCGAAGACTTGTCTACATCCACAACCAAAGAGTAGGGTATGGCAATCTTTGTTCGGAGAAGATCTCAATACCCTGGGATCTAGGAAAAGAAAGTGCATGCTGACCTTGACACTTTCACCCATGTTTTGTGCTTTGAAAATGAGCTTAATAAGAGACAGATCAGTACAAGAAGAAGAAAAGATACGGCTTGCGAGGCATACCTTCCGTATTGCCTTTACCCATTCCTCTCTGCTCGCCCCCGAGTCCGCAAACAGAGAAACAGAGCGGTTATTGGTACGCAGCTTAAATCCTTTCTCGCCAGTCGCCTCGCAAGAAACGGCGTACCTTAAATCGATGACGCCTCGAGGAAAATAAGGGTCCTAGCGATGATGTAGTCAGCTGCTTGAATGAGAATCGAGGGAAACAAAACGGACTGATGAGGAGTTGTACCATGAAAGAACATCATTCTTCAGGACGAACCAATACTTTGTCCAGCGCTTTGTCCGCTGTGCCTTTTTGTTGAGAGAGCCTGACTTCAAGATTTGATCCTGACAACGACAAATATGGCTAAGAAGTTAATGATATACTAGTATCATGAACGCACTTCACGAGCTGGAATATGAGCAAAGAAGCAGAGATGTGCGTTGGTGAGGTACAGATAACCCTGTAGGACTGCCGCCGCTTTAGTCTCGTGGAGAAGATGATGCACATTATTTCGTGTATCACTCACGAACAGAACGGAGCAACCAGCACGGCATTTCTATTTCATAATGAGCCAAAAGGATCGCAATGATTGTAGAAATATCGACCTGCCACCACCTCATTTATGTCATTGATATCGAAAACCTCTCGTAGCTTAGAGGCTAGTTTTGCTCTTCGCTGCACTCGAATAGTTGCCATGCTCCCAACCCGCAACATATGACCTCTTGGATGTCGGGTTGTCTGGACCTTCACTTCTGGGCGAACGGGCACTTTGCCCTTCTGAGTAGAAATCTCTGTGCCATTCAACTCAAAGTCTTCCTCGATCATATCCTCCGGAGTTTGGACTTGCTGGGCCGATCCTTGATTATAGCCAAAGTACTCTCCATCGTGTCCAGGTGTTTGCGAGAGAAACGGGGTATCCCCGCGACGAACATGTGCAAGAGGACGATGAATAGCATGTATAGAGGATGCCAACACAGGAGCTGATGATGTTTCGTGGCGGGCGGGTCAGATAGTCAATGATTTGAAGCAACACAAACAGATTAAATCCACCTTCATCTTCCGTGTCCGTTCTGACATCCTCGGAACTGGACGAATCCTCCCCATCATCTCTGTCGGGCTCATCTGTCCAAGGAATGGCTTGAAGAGCCTGGATGAGGGTTTGTGTACCTGGCCGCAACTACGAACATATGCAACGAGTCAGAGTATTGCAAAATCCTCGAGCTTATGCTGCAACTGACAGAACCGGAGCCCCTGAAGTTCATTAAACCGGGTCTGGAGGGGGGTGATACGACGTCCGCTGGAGAGGGCGGGCGTATGAAAGGCGAGTCCTCGGAGGTACCGGAGGTGGGTGAGGTCGGATTAGAAACGGGAGCATTAAGACTATGTAAAATGGTAGGTGGCTGCCTCTCTCCTAAGGAAACAAACGGGTTTTAATACTTTGGGCACACGACAGATTGGCCATACTCACTGTCACCTGGTTCCTGACCGGTCGCTTGGTCTTGGTCCTTGGCTCTTCTATTCAGACTAAAGAGTCGTCTACGCGTGGATCCTTTGTTTTCTTCAGACTTGGAGGGGGTGTGCTGACGACTGCCACTTCTAGACAGCTTTTCCATGGTCTTCCCCACGGTGCGCCTTACAAAGCCGCCTGACGGGGAGCGAAACAGAGTGGCGGACTGGTCACTACTATCGTTCTGCTCCAGGAGAGCACTGGTTGGAAGGCCGAGAGTGCGTGGTGAAGTATCGATAGTGGTTCCAGGGATAGGGTTCATAGGTTTCTGTGGCGTCTCAGGCGGCGATGCCATGATAATACGATTATGAAAGTTATGGGTAGAAGCTCGTTAGTGCTCGTCTCTAATCATGTAGAAGATAATTTGCGGAGAGTGAAGATACTGCAGGTTGCCCGCAGCGTACAGGCTGCGACAGAAAGCTGTCTTACTTATTAGGGCCACAGGCGGCAAATGCCGTCTAGCTGAGCTTGCAATTGGTGGAAACGTCAGAAATAAATAGCTTTGGAACATTTTTGATCATGCCATTTCGAAGACAGGAAATTCTCCGAAATAATTTATAGGGAGTACGTCCCGTGAACCAGAACCATCCCATAGTCTGAGAGCCCTGGAGCTTCGGACATTTTAGCGCTTTGAAACTCCGAACCACGCGTCGCGCGTGCGGCCCTAGGTTCGGCGCAAAGCTGGTTCGCCTCGAGGCGGTTTGCTCACTTCTTTCGATACCCTCTATTCTATTATGAAAGGCGAGACATGCATACGAGGAGCTACACTTTTATCGTAAGTCCTCAAAGTCGCGTTCGTTTCGTCTACTCATAGTCCTGGAAAGATTTGTTTCCCTCCTCCTTCTCATTTTCATGCACGTAAGTTTTCAGCCTCTGAGGTAAAAATGCTGTCAAATCTTGCAACCTTGCTCAGCTCTCCACTAGGTGGGCCAAATCAATGTGTCCACAGTCCCTCGTGGAATTGCAATGGTACGTGCTGTGCCCTTGGCCTAACTCCAGAGCTGACGTCCCCGCGTAAGGTGTCCGTGAACATGTCTACTTATGGGTGATTGACTTGCATCACGTCTCGCACCTGATCTCAACTAGTGTTTCAGCATCGGTTTAGCAGCAGCCACCGGTGACCCTACGCCCGGTCTGTACAACACCAATGCGTCCGCTCCACTGGAGCAGCAGCAGGGCATACGACAGTCATATGCCTGGGGCCTGTATTCCCATTGTGCTTATGAGCAATCATCGCACGGAACATGCTCAAACGGTTCTTTTGCCAAAAAGTTCACCCCGTTCGACTCAATTTTGGCAGACGTACCAAGCAACTACACCGTTCAGACGCGGTTCATAGTGACAAGTCAGAATTCAACTTTCAGCAATACCCCCTTCCTAGAGACGTCATCCAGGGCCTCGTTTTTTCTCATTTTCATCGGTTCACTCTGTACGATTTTAGCGATGATCAGGTAAGTCCCCACAGTATAACTCAGGTTTAACAACTCACTATGATCATGTAGTGGTATACCAAAGTCTGCTATGTCCTTTGTGGCCGCCTCAGTCTTCGCTGCATTGGGTGCCGTCTTGTTGCTTGTAGCTGCATCCATTTGGACAGCCATAATCAAGCAGATGCAGTCCATCAACAACCTAGCTGTACGCGATCTCCACTATCCTAATGGAGTATCTGACAAATAGCCTATGCCCAGGTGCAACCTGGGGTCCCCCTTGGGATCGAGGTATCGTTTGGGGCAGCCTTATGGTTACTCTGGGCCTCGTTCGTTGCTCTTACCCTCTCGCTCTTTCCATACTTCGTGAGGTATGTCAGTCTGTTTCCCCATCCAAACCAATCATTGACCAGCAGCACAGTTGTCACACATACCGAACCCGATTTGACCCATAAAAACACATGATCATACGACTTCCGTGGTTGGCTTCACGACTCATGCGTCAGAATGCTTGTACAAGATGGATTGCCAGGCGCGGTCTTTGGAAGATGTTTTACATACGATGTTGCAGGAGAGTAATAATTATGAAGACAAGTTTTGGGGCAGCGAGATCAGTACTGTAGAGAATATTTGTTACAATATTTATTAGCTCAACTGAATGGTGCGCCGCCCCGAGCTGACGGCTCAGCTACCATTAGGCGCCTGCTGCGTAGTGTTACCTAGCCACTGTATAAGAAGTGGCCCAGTTTTTCCTCTAACATTTTCCCATCATACTTCTGTCTGTGCTCCTGCCCATAATTTCGCCCTGATCATGCATTTTATAATTCTAGCCATTTTGGCGGGAGTCACCTCTACGTTCGCTCTCCCCAAGGTTACTCGCAGCGGAAGGTACCTATACCAAGATAACGGAACACGTTTCTACATCAAGGGCATTGCTTACCAGCAACAAGGTATATCTTTCCTAATCAAGGGGCATATAGAATAAACTGTTTTTTGTTCCTTTTCGAAGGCAATCTGGTTAACAACAACGGGTTTCCCGAGCCTACAAACTTTATAGGCGCGTCAGATGTGTTCAACTAGCCGCATACAATTCAACAACGTCATGTTTTCAGATCCTCTAGCCGACTCGGCTGGCTGCGCTAGAGACCTACCATTTCTCCAACAACTAGGTGTAAATGCCATCCGGGCCTATTCCGTGGACTCGTCGCTGGACCATGATTCTTGCATGCAAGCCTTGAGTAGCGCAGGAATCTATACCATGTGAGTTACAATATCAGGAAGCATTTGTATTACTAATGCTCTCCACGAGAAAGAATTGATCTCTCCCTGCCTGTAAATGGGTCTATTGACCGGACAAACCCAAGTTGGACCACAAATTTTCTGGACCTTTATCTCAACACAGTCAATGCTTTCTTGAAATATGACAACATTCTTGCTTTTAACGTTGGAAATGAAGTTGTTGCACAAGCTGACACAATGCCGAACGTCACTGCGGCTGCCCCTTACATCAAAGCCGCAGCAAGAGATGTTAAGGCATACCTCAAGTCTAAGGGTTCGAACGCCTTAGGTTGGTGCATATATGAAATTACTCCTTGTCCTATTCTCTGACGTGACTGGTAGTTGCATACGCTTCTACCGATGGTCCTGCAACCTGGCGTGTAAGATGCATTGTTTAGTAGTGAGTCAAGCTCACGGTAATACAGGACCCTTTGGCACACTACCTGGGTTGCAACTCGGATGCTACTTCAATTGATTTGTTTGGGTTAAACAACTAGTAAGATGTCCACGTGTCATGCTTCATACTGATTCACTAAGCTCTCATACATTGTAATAGTGAGTGGTGTGGCAATTCTAACTTCCAAAGCTCGTATGCCGGAACGAATAACGACTTCTCCGATCTTAATATACCCGCTTACTTCAGCGAGTTTGGTTGTAACACGTCTCCTCCGCGTCTCTGGACCGAGGTTCAGGCCTTGTTCGGCCCAGAGATGGTTCCCAACTGGTCGGGCGGTTTAGCTTTCTCGTACTTTCCTGCCCAGGGCAGCTTTGGAATGATCACCTTATCCCCTGATAACAAAACCGTAACCACATCCAACGACTTTAACCTATTGAAGGCACAATATGCCAACGTGACATTTATTAACAGTCCAAGCCAGTCGGCAGCTGGTCAGACTCAGTTCCCGGCCTGCCCTCAGGCGAATTCAACTTTCTTAGCCTCTTCTACGCTCCCGCCCACTCCCAATGATGCCGCGTGTCAGTGTGTTGCTCAAAATTCTTTCACTTGCACGTTCAAGGAGACCAATAGCCCTGGAGAGCCGGCTGTCATTGGCTCATTAACCGACACGGCTTGTTCCTTGTTTGGGCAGCAGGGGGGTAGTTGTTCTCCCATTGGCGGTTCTGGTTCTGCTGGGCAGTATGGCTCTTTGTCGTTCTGTTCTCCAGGTATGTTCCTTCCGTACATACAGGTCAAACAGATTACTGACGTTGATCTATGTCACTAGTTACCAAGTTGGATTACGTCTTCTCAGCATTCTATGACATCACCAACCGCAACCCTCAGTCTTGTGATTTTTCCGGAAATGCGACTATAGTTCCCAATCCACCGGCTTCCTCAGCCGTCGCCGCCGCCGCAACTTCTTGCCTCTCCAACGCGCAGGTCACCTTCACTCCAACTGCACCGGCTGGTTCTTCCGGTTCCGGGACTGCTTCCTCTTCTACCGCCACCTCAAGTTCGAAGTCAGGCAACACAGCACATAGGCCTGTAGCAATCTTTGCGGATGTTCGCGGTCTCCTTGGAGTGAGCTTGATGACTCTCCTTGCATTGGCTGGGGGCTCATGGACTCTCTTGGCATGATGTTGGGCTTTTTCTCTGTTTTACAAATGGATCATGGACCAGTATTCCTTGTTAATATACTAGGTGTTTACATAATTGTGCACGGACCATCCTATATAAACGCTCGACTCCTGAGAAATCAGCATCAATGTCGTCTCCCCAGCCTGTTGAAACTTCCAACCCTCAGGGCTCTTGGGGCATGGATCCCACAAACGACGAGTCAAATATCGTTCATATGAATGATACTCATGAGAGCACCGTTCCTCAAAATGGGGATGCAGGCACCACCGCCAGCGAGTTGGAGGATCCTGGACCTCTGCTTCCCTCCAAGACCGCTGGAGGCCCAGATCTAGGTGTCCCTGGGGCGAAGCCCGGTACCATCTATCGAGAAAAACAGATCAAGGTGCTTAGAACAGTTTTCTCCTGCCTTCCTGCTCCTCCTGGGCGTCGTGTTCTCTCTTGCTTTTTGATGTCTAAACTTGGGCTCATGCGCTTTCTCTGGTTAATCACTTTGTCTTGCGTGGTGCTCTACAGCCCAACAAGGTCTACGTAGGTGGTCTACCCGAGCACACTCGTGAGGAGGATCTACAAAGTTGTTTTGGAAAGATCGGTCACATCGCTTCTATCGAATTGAAGTACGTTTGTTTATGTTAGGTCAACCATGTCCGCTCTGCTCACTTGTATGACACCTCACCTTAGGCTTGGTTTTGGGTTTGTTGTACGTGGTGCTGTTCCAGCTACTGTTCGGATATTGTTTGATCACCGTTCAGGAATTCGTGGATCGTGACGCTGCGCAAGAGAGCGTTGCCAAGTATCATGAAGGATACTTTATGGGTAATAAAATTCGTGTAGAACTCTCACATGGTGGTGGTAGGACTGCCAAGTTTCCTGGCGAGCCAGGCGCCTGTTTCAAATGCGGCCAAATGGGTCACTGGGCCAGGTAACTCTGAAATGAAACTCTCTCCCGTCACTCTCTAATACTTCTTGATTAGGGAATGTCCGAACCATGTCGTAACTATGTACGTCACCGATCTTAGTGCTTGCCCATCCCTCACCCCCGGTTATAAGTGGACATCGCAAACCTGAAGCTACGCTATTAGATCGAGTCTCTCACCCACCCAGAGATTTCCCACCACCTCCACCGCCTCCCCCTCCCCCTCGGGGTTACTCGCCCTACCGCGACGACTACCGTGCGCCTCCAGTCAGGGATGCTCGCTTTGGCTATGATTATCCACCTCTACCCCCTCCGGCCAGAGATGCACGTGACTTTAGGTCAAGAGACATCCGTCCACTATCTCCGCCTAGGGACTATCGGGATTATCCTACCCCACGCTCTTCTCGCGATGTAGAAGAATACAGACGGGACTTTAGGGGGCCTCCCCCTCGTTATGACAGTCGTCCGGGCTACTATCCTGATGTTGACTATCCTTCTCGGCCTGGCTATGTGCCGCCCCCGCCTTTACGAGATATATATGATGCACGTGGCGGCTATGACAAAAGGATGGGGCTCGCGCCTCCGAATGATCGCTACCCTCCATACCCTCCCCCTGTGGGCGGTGGCAGGTCTAGAACTCCTCCTCGAGTTCGCGAAGATTATGATAAGGCTATGCCTCCAAGGTCACCATCACCCTTTAGCATACTTTTGCAAGGTAATAACTGATACTGGCTCTAGAGATTATCCTTCAGTTCCTGACTACCGCGGTCGTCATGTTACGCCTCCTCCGAGCGCTCGCTATCCTGAGACTGGACGCTCTGGCCCTGGCCCTGGCCCTATGGATGGACCCGGCGGGGCGAGATACCGGTGAGAACCGTGATGTTCTATATTTGAGGCATGCTTGACCTGGTGCTGCATAGACGGCGCTCGCAAAGTCCAATGGCTAGGCCTGGACCACCCTACCCGCCTGGACCTCCACCTCCAGTGGGTTACTCCGGCGGGCCGCCGTATCCTCCATCGTCCGGAAACTTCGCTAGTGGCTACCCCACCCCTGGGCCCGCACAGGGTAGGCCCCCTAATGTAGGCGGGGGTCCTCGTGAGAGGGATTTCCCCCCCCGCCTGGGACGAGACTCTGGAGATCCTGGTTCTTACGCCCGGAGACCATGAGAATCGACTGTCCCCGAGACACCGCGAGCAAGCGAGACATCTGGCTATTCTATCAACTTCTTTCTTGGAAAAAGTACACCCACTTCTTGTCTTAGTCGTTGCGTTAGTTCTGCTACCCACCCTGGGCCTGCCGCTCTGGGAGCTTCACCGCATCGTTTCTATGTTAGCTTGT
This sequence comes from Ramaria cf. rubripermanens, assembly GCA_003316465.1. NCBI lineage: Eukaryota > Fungi > Basidiomycota > Agaricomycetes > Gomphales > Gomphaceae > Ramaria > Ramaria cf. rubripermanens. The sequence goes on along the minus strand of QFFB01003827.1, from coordinate 25,718 downwards.
TCTTATGTGACTACTCACCATGATCTCGAATTCGCTTGCCTATGCCAACCTGGGTCTGGACCATCGATTCAGCATTAAAATGAGCTTGTGTGTTGCTGTGCCTAGGCTAACTTGACGCTCTGTGGCTTAGTGCTTCATACTACTCATGGACTGAGAGCATGATGCGAGTCAGTTTGAATTATGAACTACAGCCGAATTGGCAAGAGTCAAACGAATTGGAAAGTGCTAGCTTGACTCTAACTGTCGTAGTTGTCTAACATTAATCTTATTTCTTCCGTACGTACTAGTCCAAGTTATAATAATAATACATACCCACCAAGAATCACGTGATATTCGCACCACCCACCATTACCATGGCTGTCTTGTCCACTCTACGTCGCCAAGACCTTGAGCTAATCCAGAAGTATGCGTCATTCTATTCGACCCATAGATCTTCGGTTCAGAAGGCCCTGAATGTCGCCTTCGCTGTCTACTTCATTGCTTCATGCTATCGAGGGCTCAGTTCAGGCTCTAGCCAAGCGAGCGCAAAGCGCAAATCACAGAGCAAGGGTGATGTTCCCAAACATTTAGGAAAGCAGCCCAGAGTAGCAGTTAGTCTATTTTACTCTTTCCCGGGGAGAAAGGTATCCGACAGCCACAGGTCGACGCAGTATTCTATGCGCGATTGTCAGCAATTCTACGCATTGTCATTCCCAACTTAAGATCCAAGGAAGCGCTCCTTCTTGCAATGCACTCTAGCCTTCTGATATTCCGTACTGCAACCTCCCTTTATGTTGCTGCTTTGGACGGAAAGTACGTAATGAAGAAATGTCCATCGTCCCAGAGAACACTTATCCCATATATCAGAATCGTCGCATCATTAGTCCGTGCGCAACCAATGGCCTTTCTCTGGAACATTTTGCGGTGGCTACTGGTTGCAGTTCCTGCGACTGCTACGAATAGCTGGTTAAGTTATATTCAGAACAAGCTTTCTATAGCATATCGAACACGACTAACGAAAGAACTCATTACACAATACCTTGGCGATGATGGCGATCAGGAGAAAGTGTACTATAAATTGGGTAAATACTGCATAAATCTTACTACTATTTTGTGTGGCTTATAGTCGCGAACTACAGCACATCTGGATGACAGGATAAAAAATCCAGACCAGTAAGCCGACCAGTTGCCAGCCCTACGCTCTCTCTAAATACCCTAAGGATGATGACAGTGGACATTCAGCGTTTTTCGAACCATCTAGCCGCCATTTATGCCAATCTAGCTAAACCAATCCTGGATGTAATTCTATATAATTACCAATTATCTCAGAATGTTGGGGCAGAAGGCCTCATTCTTCTAACTCTTTTGATTCAAGGCTCGGCGGCATTGTGTAAGTAGTACTTTCAAATTTTATGTGACAGACTCACAGCCAGCCCGTCAGTACGCACAATCACACCACCCTTTGGGACTTACACAGCCCAGGAGGCTGCTCTTTCCGGAGCACTGCGACATTCTCACTCGAGACTGATGGAGGCTGCTGAAGAGGTCGCTTTCTTTGGTGGTGAGGACACGGAAAAGATATTGATTGATCGCGACTATTTTGGGCTGGTCAAGCACATCAACCGTGTCCTGCGAATCCGTTTGTGGCATGGGGTAGCCGAAGAAGGTATTATAAAGTCAGTCAAATTTCTTGTCGTCTACTTGCATTGCATTCTAAGTGGTGTCTGAGGTGGTTATGGGGGAGTTTTGGAGTACGTAATTCACATAACGTCTGCTCTCCAACTGTCTAACGATTTTGTAGTTATGCATATGCGCAATTCCAATGTTTTTCAAAGTGCCCGGTGTTAATGCCGCGGATCTTGGTGGTCGTACTGAAGGTGGAGTATACAGCGCATGATCCTGTAGTATGAGCTTACACATGTGCCATGTTGGAACAGGTTTCGTCACGAATCGACGCCTTCTTCTTTCCTCCTCCGATGCCGTTGGGAGAGTGATGTATTCTTATAAAGGTGACTCCAGTGCGGCCTTTTAGCACTGCACAATGTCGTTAATTCTTTCCTAGAACTTTCCGAGTTAGCAGGCTACACCGCCCGTGTATCTCTTCTCTTCGAGACTATGTCAGACGTGCGTAAAGGTAAATTTGATAAGGAACTCGCGAGCAATGCCTCGACGGAGGAGAATGCGCAGAGTGAGTTCTGGTTCTTATTGTTCGCATTGTTCACTATAGTTTGTTTCGCGAAGTTCTGAGTGGTCGCGGGAAGGTCATCGAATCAGATGCCATCCAGTTTGAGAATGTCCCTGTGGTTACGCCCAACGGTGATATTTTAGTCAAAAGTCTATCTTTTCACGTGAAACCTGGTGTGAGCACCTTGACTGCTATTTAGTCGCGACTGTTGACATTTGTTTTCCAGCAACATCTGCTAATTGTAGGACCAAACGGTAAATCATCGGGAATAGTGATATTACGAGTACTAAATACCTATATCCAATAGGGTGCGGAAAGTCATCTCTCTTCAGAATTTTAGGCGGTTTATGGCCCGTATACGGTATGTAGCGTGAAGTATTCGTGTATTCCCTTTCCTTGTCTCATATCACTGGCAGGCGGCATTGTGAAAAAGCCGCCAGCTTCGGAATTCATCCTCATCCCGCAGCGACCATACCTTTCCCTGGGAACTCTAAGAGATCAGGTCATTTATCCCCATTCAAAAGCAGAAATGGAACATCGTCAGTCTCCAGCGTTGCATACATATGCTCCACTAAATTTTTGACTTAGGTAACCTCACTGATGGTGACTTACTGTCCATCCTTTCTATGGTTGAGATGGATCATATCGTGGATCGTGAGGGTGGTTGGGATGCAGCCAGAGAATGGAGGGATGCACTAAGTGGCGGCGATAAACAGAAGATTGCCTGGGCACGGTTATTTTACCACAACCCGAAGGCGAGAAACGCTTACTTTCTAGGTTATTCGCGCTGACCTCTTAATACACAGTACGCAGTACTAGACGAGGCAACGTCACACGTCCCACCGGAGCTCGAGATGAGGATGATGGAGCATGCAACAAGCTTAGGTATCACATTACTCACCGTATCTCATAGATCATCATTGTGGCAATACCACTCCCACATCCTCCAATACGACGGTCTAGGTATTATTCGAAATGATTATCTCAAATACCATTGCTTATGCTACCTTGATACCCATCAGGAGGATATGTTTTGTACGTCATTCATACCAGTCTTATGCTGATCTCACCATTCGTCATAGTACGAAGCTTGATGCCGAGCGGCGACTAGCGCTACAAGAGGAGAAGCAGTTACTAGAGACAAAGTTACTCGAAGTGTGAGTGGAATTGATGGGCCATTGATCGACAGTAAAAGCTGAACCAGGGTACGATATTGTTAGCCCAAAAATGAGAGCACGATTGGAGGGATTAAGAGCTGTAATTGATGACCGGAACGGTGATCGATTATAGTCTCAGTGCATGGACTGCAGACTGGTCTCTATATGTATATTGCATGGAAGCAGTCGCCTAACAGAGATAGCTCTAGGCCTTTTTTCTCAAATTGTACTCGCACAATATCAATAGTTACATTATCCTCAAACGATTTGCTGGATGAGGGTGATGTTATCTCCTTTGAGAAGAATTCTTCCTGTTGCAGGGCCATTCAGCTTTGGCAGGATGAGACAAAGGAAGTATCATCGACGGACCAAGTGATGCTCGTGGCTTCGCGTCCTTGACATAGACTTCTTCTGCATCGTCGATCACCAAGTTCATGAACTCATCAAAGCCCTGAAATTAAATTGTCAGTTTTATATGTCAAAAGCCGCAACTTGTCGAGTACAGAAAGCATCCATCAAGCACGACTCAGGGGACAAGATACTAAATTCATTATTAACACACTTACAATTATTCTCCCCTCTATCCGCATTTCTACATTATCATACAACCAGACGGAGATTTTTGTTCGCTGCCCATACAATGTTAGTTCAGCTGAGCTCGCAGCGAAAGGAAAGTTCTGAGCTTGTTGCAAATTTTTGAATATAAGGTTGATGGGTTGCACCATCACACGTTGTTGTCGACCAGACATAGTGAATGAAGGATGGGCAAGGCACGACTATACAGTGAGGATGTGGTCTGCGACTGGTGTGGCGACGCGCGTTTTGAAACCCAGATACTCCTTAATTAGGGATAGGTGTCGACCGCTTCGTCTTGCGACTGCATATCATGGAGGTCAGCGTATTCAAAATGAACACTCCTCTTTCGTTTGTTTACCCTAGCACTTAAAGGTCCTTGCTGCACCGTCGAATTCCTCGACAGCGGCCGCTGTGACATTCATCACATTCGTGCAAGATCTCAAACGCAAGACGAAAGCATGGGGCCCGGTGATAGAACTGTGTGCGAACGGAGAGAAAACCCTTGAACGGTTTCGATACCAGTTTCCAGACGACTGGTTATACAGTGATCAGCTAAGGGGCGAGTGGAGCGCGTATAATGAGATTCTGAAGAGAAAGAATGATTCTATACAGGAACAACTAGGTGCGTTATGGCGACGTCCTGTATCTTTCTCGTCACTTATGATTGTGCTGCATAGCCGGTCTTCAATTGAAGATTGTTGCAGAGGACAAGATCGTGGAGAATAGAATTGGGGATATTCTTCAAGAATGGGAACAAACGCGTCCTGTCCAAGGAAACATGCGCGCAGACACTGCCATGAACACTATCAATGTGTTCGAAGGTAAACTGACGCGTGTGCAAGAGGAATACGACCTTCTTTGTCGTGCCAAGGAGGCGCTTGACCTTGAGCTAGTTCGGCACACACGGCTCGAACCTGTCTTTGAAGAACTCAGAGATCTGAAGGCTGTTTGGACAGCACTCTCAGGTATTTGGAGCCAGATCAGTGAACTCCGGGAGAGTGTCTGGGCGACGGTGCAGCCGAGGAAGCTCAGACAGCAGATTGATGGATTGCTGACCAGCACCAAAGAGATGCCCACCAGGATGCGGCAGTATGCAGCTTTTGAGTACGTTCAAGACGTGCTGAAAGGATTGCTCAAGTCGAACGTCATAATTGGAGAGCTGAAATCTGAAGCATTAAAGGAAAGGCATTGGAGGCAGTTATTCAAAGTTCTGCGTCTCCAGGCTACGGTCAGCCTCTCTCAGTAAGTGACTCCAGTTATCCGCTTAGTCTACTGACCCGTCGCTAGGTTGAATCTTGGTCACGTCTATGACCTGGACCTAAAGAAAAACGAGATTTTGATCAAAGAAGTCATCGTTCAAGCCCAAGGCGAGGTCGGTTATCTTCTTAAGTTTCCAAGACACGTGTTCTAACGCTAGTTGCGACTAGATGGCACTTGAAGAGTATATCAAGCAAGTGAAAGAGACCTGGACAAACTACACTCTTGATCTTGTGAACTACCAAAACAAGTGTCGTTTAATCCGGTGCGTGGTTTCATTTGTATCCTTGGTTTTATTTGACGACTTTTAATGAAGTGGCTGGGACGACTTGTTCACCAAGTGCAGCGAGAACCTGAATTCCTTGGTGGCGATGAAGTTGTCCCCATACTATAAAGGTGGGTACTATTGTGTCACCCACATACATACTCACGTTGCATTGTCTAGTCTTTGAGGAGGAGGTTAGTACAGTTGAATTGTTCTTGCGTAGTAGAGCTCATATCTTCTCAAGGCTGCCTCTTGGGAAGAGAAACTGAACCGCATCCACGTACTTTTCGGTGCGTGCACACAAATCCTTTTATCTTGAGATTAATCGGTTTTTTAGACGTCTGGATCGATGTTCAGCGTCAGTGGGTATATCTCGAAGGGATCTTTTCGGGCAGCGCCGATATCAAGCATCTCCTTCCCGTGGAGAGCGCCCGTTTTGCGAATATCAATACCGAATTCCTCACCGTTATGAAAAAGGTGTACAAATCTCCCTTCGTTGTAGACGTCATGAACATCCAAGGCATTCAAAAGAGCCTTGAAAGGCTTGCTGATTTGCTCAACAAGATCCAAAAGGCACTTGGAGAGTATCTAGAACGCGAGCGGGCCTCATTCCCTCGCTTTTATTTCGTTGGTGACGAAGACCTCCTTGAAATTATCGGGAACAGCAAGGACATCTTGAGGATAATGAAGCATTTAAAAAAGATGTTTGCGGGGATATCCACGGTGATGTTAGACGAAGATCTTACCCAAATACAAGGTATGGCGTCTCGTGAAGGGGAAGAGGTCGCTTTCAGGACTCCCATCCTGCTCAAAGACTTTCCAAAGATCAACGATTGGCTCGCCAAGATCGAATCAGAAATGCGAGTTTCTCTTGCCCAATTACTATGCGATGCGGTCGCAGAATTGCAGACGTTCTATAGCACGGGGATGGCCTTGACAGCCGATCGCTTCATTCCATGGATTGAAAAGTACCCGGCTCAGCTGGTATCGCTGGCTATCCAGGTTGCATGGACTAGTGTGGTTGAGCGTTCTTTTGATACCTCTCAATCCCTGGAAGGACCCCTGGACACAGTACGACAGGGTTTAGATCTCCTCGCAGATGTTGTTTTGACAGAACTCAGTCCAATCACACGTCGCAAATGCGAACACCTTATAACGGAACTTGTGCATCAACGGGACGTAACCCGAACCCTTGTTGCTCAGAGTGTAAGTGACAATAGGGCATTCCCATGGCTCTACCAGATGAGGTTTTATCTGGACTTGGATGGAAAGTTCGATAGTCCATTGCACAGGCTCAAAATCAACCTTGCCAATGCCGAGTTTCCTTATGGATGGGAGTACCTTGGTGTCCCGGACAGATTGGTTCAGACTCCACTAACGGACAGGTGCTATCTGACATTGACCCAGGCCCTAGACAGCCAATTGGGCGGTTCTCCCTTTGGACCTGCTGGTACCGGTAAGCTGACACTCATATCAATAAGAGAAATATCTTAGGCTATATACAGGCAAGACTGAGTCGGTGAAGGCATTAGGTGTGCAACTGGGTCGTTTTGTTCTCGTATTCTGTTGCGACGAAACTTTCGACTTCCAAGCCATGGGTCGTATATTTGTCGGGTTGTGCCAGGTGGGCGCCTGGGGCTGCTTTGACGAATTTAATCGACTCGAAGAACGAATCTTAAGTGCAGTCTCACAACAAGTCCAAAGTATACAGCAAGGATTGGCGGCTTTGGTCAAGAATCCAAATACAGAAATCGAGCTTGTTGGCAAGAATCTCAAGATAAACCCGAATATCGGTTTGTCGCTGGCATTTCTCAGTTCTCTCGGTATACTGGGCTCAAAAATTCCCATTCCAGGCATATTCATTACCACTAACCCTAACTACGCGGGTCGTTCCACACTACCACCCAATCTAACGAAACTGTTCCGTCCGTGAGTTCTTTTGTCTATCTCTGGGGCAGCTTTACGTCTTACACGACATGTTTCAGCATGGCAATGACGCGACCTGACCGTGAATTAATCGCGCAGGTTATGCTGTTCTCTCAGGGCTTCCGAACCGCAGAGACCCTGGCTTCCAAGATTGTTCCATTCTTCAATCTTTGCTCAGAGCAGTTATCTGCACAGCCGCATTACGACTTTGGTCTTCGGGCTCTCAAAGCCGTACTTGCTAGTGCTGGTATTTTGAAACGCGAACGGTTGCAGTCTATTCGTACATCAAGTGACCCAAGCGAGGAGTTCACAGGGGGTCTGTCGGATAGCATCTCTGAACAAGTCATACTCATCCAAAGCGTTACTGAGACTATTGTTCCCAAGCTAGTTGCGGATGATGTTCCATTGTTGACAAGGTACGTGTTCTACAGTGGAACTGTTTGGATCTGAGCATTCTACAGCCTGCTTGCCGACGTATTCCCGGGGGTCGATTATTTCCCAGTTGACTTGGATGCATTACGTGAACAAATCCTTAAAGTTTGCTCAGAACGCAGACTAGTCATCGGAGAACGCTGGATTGCCAAGATACTTCAGCTCTATCAGATTCAGAAAATTCAACATGGACTCATGATGGTTGGACCGTCTGGTAGTGGCAAGACCAATGCCTGGCAGGTGCTAATGGCCGCTCTGGAACGACTGGATGGGACGGAGGGCGTCCCCTATGTTATCGACCCCAAAGCTATGCACAAGGATGCACTGTACGGCACTCTAGACCCCACAACGCGCGAGTGGAATGATGGCTTGTTCACCCATATTCTGCGCAAGATTGTCGATGACGTACGAGGAGAAAGCGGCAAGAGACACTGGATTATCTTCGACGGCGACGTTGATCCCGAATGGGTGGAGAATCTAAACAGGTTTGTGAATACACCATTATTCATTTCGCGAAAGCTCAAGCAGCCTTTTCAGTGTCTTGGATGACAACAAACTACTCACACTTCCTAATGGTGAACGGTTGAACCTCCCACCAAACGTACGCATCATGTTTGAAGTCGAACATTTGAAGTATGCCACCCTTGCAACCGTCAGTCGCTGCGGAATGATTTGGTTCAGCGAAGATGTTATCGACCCACCTATGGTTTATCGAAACTACCTGGATACTTTAGCAACCGTAGCCTTGGATGCGGATGATGAGGACACATTTGACAATCCTTCTCGTCGCACGGACGTCTTACCCACCGAGTCGTCAATGTCTCCAAATCTCATTATCCAGCGTAGTATTGGCGTAGTGTTAGAACCATACCTTGCTGACGACGGCCTTGTCACTGCAGCTTTGGAGTTCGCGGAATCCATGGAGCATATCATGGACTTCACTCCTACACGGGCCCTCAACACATTGTTCTCATTGATCAACAAGACGGTACGCAACGTGATCGAATACAACAACCAGCACTCGGATTTTCCGCTCTCAAATGAGCGTGTGGAACAATATGTTACGAAGAGACTGCTGGTCAGCATCATCTGGGCATTTTCGGGAGATGCGAAACTGGATTTTCGCGCCGAAATGGGAGACTTTTTGCGTGGACGTACCGGCGTCGACCTCCCCTTGCTCAATTCTAGCACTTCTCTTCTTGATTTTGACGTCCACGTCGCCTCCGGAGATTGGGTGGCTTGGCAATCGAAAGTTCCGATCATAGAGATCGAGGCCCACTCAGTAACAGCGTCCGATGTTGTTGTTCCTACTATGGATACTGTGCGCCACGAAGAAGTTCTGTATTCGTGGCTCTCGGAGCATAAGCCTCTGATGCTCTGCGGTCCGCCTGGATCAGGAAAGACTATGACACTTTTCAGCGCGCTGCGCAAACTCCCTGACATGGAGGTTGTTGGTCTCAACTTTTCTAGCGCCACTACCCCAGAGCTTATCTTGAAGACATTTGAGCAGTATTGTGAGTACCGGAAGACTCCAAATGGAGTCATCCTGGCTCCTGTTCAGATTGGTCGCTGGTTAGTGGTCTTCTGCGACGAGATCAATTTACCGGCTCCGGACAAGTATGGCACACAGAGAGTCATTTCGTTCCTCCGTCAACTAGTAGAGTCCGGCGGTTACTATCGGACCACCGATATGGCATGGGTGAAATTGGAACGCATTCAGTTTGTGGGGGCATGCAACCCTCCTACTGATCCTGGTCGTGTGCCGCTGAGTCACCGCTTCCTTCGACATGCCCCGTTAATTATGGTTGACTATCCTGGAGAAGTTTCTTTGAAGCAGATCTATGGTACTTACAACCGGGCAATGCTCAAAGTTGTACCTAATCTCCGTGCCTATTCGGAACCTCTCACAGACGCCATGGTAGCGTTCTATCTGGCGTCTCAGAGACAATTTACTACCGATATCCAGGCACACTATGTGTACAGCCCGCGGGAGCTTACAAGATGGGTTCGTGGCCTCTACGAAGCTATTAAACCTTTGGACATGCTCTCAGTAGAAGGCCTGATTCGTGTCTGGGCTCATGAAGCTCTCCGTCTCTTCCAAGATCGACTCGTCACTGAAGATGAAAAGCAGTGGACGGATGAAAACATCGATCTTGTTGCGATGGAGAACTTCCCGACTATCAACCGTGATGAGTCGTTGTCAAGACCGATACTCTTCTCCAATTGGACTTCTAAGAATTACATACCAGTCGATCGTGAACAATTACGGGAATACACTAAAGCTCGTCTTCGCGTCTTCCACGAAGAAGAATTGGACGTCCCTCTGGTCTTATTTAACGATGTTTTAGACCATGTGTTGCGGATCGATCGTGTTTTTCGTCAAGTTCAGGGACACCTTCTCTTAATCGGAGTAAGTGGCAGCGGCAAGGTCAGTCCCCAGCGGAGCATCTCTATCTTTGGAGCCTCTAACATCGGAGTCTAGACAACATTGTCCCGTTTCGTTGCTTGGATGAATGGTCTAAGCGTCTTCCAAATCAAGGTCTCGAATAAGTATACGGGAGATGACTTTGACGACGACTTACGAACGGTGCTTCGACGAGCTGGTACCAAAGGCGAAAAAATATGTTTTATCATGGATGAGTCAAATGTCCTTGACTCAGGCTTTCTCGAGCGCATGAATACACTCCTCGCCAATGCAGAGGTGCCGGGTCTATTCGAAGGGGACGAACACTCTGCTCTCATGACTGCTTGCAAAGAGGGTTCTCAGCGAGATGGTTTGATGCTGGATTCTCACGAAGAACTGTATCGCTGGTTCACACAACAGGTTGCCAAGAATTTACATGTGGTATTCACCATGAACCCACCAGAGAACGGGCTGGCCTCTCGAGCCGCCACTTCTCCCGCCTTGTTCAATCGATGCGTTCTAGACTGGTTTGGTGATTGGAACGATCAAGCTTTCTATCAGGTTGGAATGGAATTCACCCGAACCCTTGATTTGGATCTTCCCTCCTATGCGCCACCAGTGCATTTCCCCATTGCATATCGCCAATTGGAGATGCCTCCAATTCATCGCACAGCGGTCGTGAATGCCCTCGTCCATGTCCACCAGACGCTTTATCACATTAATACTCGATTGAGTAGACGGCAAGGCCGCTACAATTATGCGACACCTCGACATTATTTGGACTTGTGAGCTTCCTCTTCTTACTCGTTGACAGTATACTAACGCAAGTCACATCAGCCTTCATCACTACGTTCGCCTTTATTCCGAAAAGCGCGATGAATTAGAGGAACAACAGCGACATCTTCACGTTGGCCTTGATAAACTGCGCGATACTGTGACACAAGTGGAGGAATTACGCAAGAGTCTCGCAATGAAACGTAAACAGTTGGAAGCCAAGGACGCTGAAGCGAACGAGAAACTCAGACGAATGGTAGCAGATCAACAGGAGGCTGAGCAGAAAAAGGCAGCTTCAATTGAAATTCAGGCTGCTTTGGCAGAACAGGATCGAAATATCGAACAGCGTCGCTCGGTTGTTCTCGCTGACCTAGCTAATGCTGAGCCAGCAGTCTTAGAAGCCCAAGCGGCCGTCAATAATATCCGTCGCAGTCAAATGCAAGAGGTTCGTGCCATGGCGAATCCTCCAGAAGCAGTCAAGATAGCCATGGAGTCAGCCTGTACTATCCTGGGTCACAAAGTGGATAGTTGGCGTACAGTGCAAGGCATCATTCGTCAAGACAACTTTCAACAACGAATTCTAGGTTTTGAGACAAACCGACAGCTTACGAAACAGCTGCGGGAATTTATGAAGAAGGAGTATCTGAGCCGCCCATCATACAACTATGAGACTGTCAACCGTGCCAGCAAGGCCTGTGGACCAGTTGTGAAATGGGTCATTGCCCAAATCAGCTTCTCTGAAATCTTGGACCGAGTGGAGCCGCTTCGAAATGAAGTCCAATCCCTTGAAAATCAGGCTGATCAAACTAAGCAGCAGGCTGCCACCATGGTCGAAATGATCTCGGAATTGGAGTCCAGTATCAAGAGGTATAAAGAAGAGTATGCGTTTCTTATCAGCGAAACTCAGTCCATAAAGGCCGAGATGGAGCGTGTTCAAAGCAAGGTCGATCGGAGCATGACATTACTCGAAAGTCTGTCATCCGAAAGGGCTCGTTGGGAGGCTGGGAGCCGTACGTTTGAGACGGAGATGAGCACTATCGTTGGCGACGTATTGCTGTCTGCAGCCTTCGTTGCTTACGGTGGATTCTTTGACCAACATTACCGCGAAGGCATGTGGGAGGAGTGGTCAGGTCACTTGGCAGATGCCAACATCAAGTTCAAGCCGGAGCTTTCGCTGACAGAGTATCTGTCGACTCCTGACGACCGTCTCAGTTGGCAGTCAAAGTCACTGCCCTCTGATACGCTTTGTACAGAAAATGCCATTATGCTTAAGCGATTCAATCGCTATCCTCTCATCATCGACCCTACAGGTCAGGCGACAACATTCCTCCTTAACGAATACAAGGAACGGAAGATTACCGTCACCAGTTTCCTGGACGAAGCCTTCCTCAAGGTGCTAGAGAGTGCTCTTCGGTTCGGAAATGCGCTTCTCATTCAGGACGTGGAACACCTCGATCCGATATTAAATGCCGTTCTTAACAAGGAAATACGGCGAACTGGTGGTCGAGTTCTCATCCGACTGGGAAGTCAGGACATTGACTTCTCTCCGTCATTCACTATGTTTTTATCAACGAGGGACCCTTCTGTCGAGTTCTCCCCTGACATCTGTAGTCGCGTCACCTTTGTGAACTTCACCATGACACGAAGCAGTTTGCAGAGTCAGTCATTGGACCAGGTCCTTAAGGTGGAACGTCCGGAAACCGATCGTAAGCGGACAGATTTGATGAAAGTACAGGGCGAATTTCGCCTACGATTGCGAACCTTGGAAAAGCTGCTCCTCCAGGCACTCAATGAGTCTAGCGGAAACATCTTGGACGACGACAAGGTAATCGACACTCTAGAGACTCTCAAGAGAGAAGCCGCGGAAATCACGCGGAAAGTAGAGGAAACGGATGTTGTTATGAAAGAAGTGGAAGAAGTCACCGCAGAGTACATCCCGCTGGCACAAGCATGCAGCTCGATCTTTTTTATCATGGAGCAGCTCAATCTCGTCAATCATTTCTATCAATTCTCACTTCGGTTTTTCCTTGACATATTTGACTATGTTCTTCATCAAAATCCCAACCTTAAGAATATCCGAGACTCCAACCAGCGGCGAGAGATACTGTTAAACGATCTCTTCTTGATCGTCTATCAGCGAACATCACGCGCATTGCTGCACCATGACCATGTTATGCTTGCCGTTCTTCTGGCGCAAACCAAGATACGTGGCATCGATGAAATTGCTGATGAGATGGAATTTTTACTTGAAAGTGGGGACGGCGCACTGGCTGCTGCCAGCAGCGTTGGAGACACAGAAAAACCGTCGATCTTATCTCCAGATCAGCAACAGCGTTTACAAGCTTACTCTCTCAATCCCATATTTAAGCCCGTCCAAGCTCATCTTGCAGAACACGAAAGTGAATGGAAAGCTTTTCTGGAGACGGAGAACCCAGAAATTTCTGTCCCTTGGCCTTGGGATCCTGCTTCAGGTAAGCAATGGATCAGAGCAAAGAAACCAATATTGACACAAACGTCGACCCCAGCCGTCGTTAGAGCAACTCGTGACTTGCTCTTAATCAAATGCTTCCGGCCTGATCGGCTGCTCCAAGCAACTGCTGCTTTTGTGAAGGTAGTTTTTGCAGCTGACCTTTCGGTTGAATCGAGCTATGACCTAGGTGCTATAGTCTCGAACGAAGTTCAGCCAGCCACTCCTTTGTCATTGGTATCTGTCACAGGATACGACGCCAGCTACCGAGTGGACAACTTGGTCCAGAACACAGGCATTAAATGCACACCCGTAGCGATGGGTTCTCAAGAAGGTTTCACTTTGGCCGATCAAGCTATTGCTATTGCTGCTCGTCAAGGGACTTGGGTATTGTTGAAAAATGTCCACCTGGCGCCTTCTTGGCTCGGCCAGTTGGAAAAACGACTGCAGAGCCTTAATCCTCACCGCAGCTTCCGCCTTTTCTTGACGATGGAAGCTAACCCTGTCATTCCTGTGAACTTGTTGCGTCAATCACGTATATTCATGAACGAGCCTCCGCCAGGGATCAAAGCTAACTTGCTTGATTCATTGCGTAGCATTTCGGCTCCCCGCCTGGCTCAAGGCCCCGCAGAGAAGGTTCGGCTCTATTTCCTCCTTGCGTGGTTCCATGCTGTAGTCCAGGAGCGGCTGCGATACGTGCCTCTTGGATGGAGTAAAACCTACGATTTCAACGACTCGGATATGGCCGCTGCCTTTGGTACCATTGACACGTGGTTGAATTCCGTTTCCAAGGGACGCGCGAACATAGATCCTGCGTCCATCCCATGGGATGCCGTCAGAACGCTAGTCAAGCAGTCTGTCTACGGCGGCAGGATTGACAGTGACTTTGATCAGAGGGTATTAGATGCCTTTGTTGACCGGTTGTTCACTGCGACATCGTATAACGTTGATTTCGATCTGATACCCCTGACCGATGGCCAGCAGACATTAACCGTACCAGAAGGAACTAAGATGGAGCATTTCCTGACTTGGGTACAGGGACTTCCGGATAGGGAGCCACCGTCATGGCTTAGCCTTCCTCCAACTGCTGAGCGAGTGATCGCCGTGTCGCAAGGTGAGTCAAAGCAGCAATACCCCACATTATAGCCAGTTGACAGCCATAACAGGCAATATGTTGTTGGGCAAGCTACGAAAAATGAGAACGCTTGTGGACGACGACGAAAATGAGACGACGACGGCGACCGCCTCCAAAGCTGGCGCGTCTCAGCAGCCCGCATGGATGCGAAGTTTACTGCAGCATTGTCAAGAATGGCTGGCAACGTTACCTGAGGTCAGCAGCCTGACATAGCTTCGTGAATAAATGTTAGTAACTTGGATCACTTCATTAGGTCTCGAAAGTCTTGCAGAAGCAGACGGGAGACAATCGGGATCCGTTGTTCCGATTTTTCGCTCGCGAGGGCAACGTCGGGCACAAATTGCTTGTCCAAGTTAGGAAGGACTTGAGCGACGTCATCAAAGTGTGCGAAGGGTCACTCAAGCAGACGAACCATCTCCGTAACCTTATGAGTCATCTCACTAAAGGTACGCAGTCATACAAAAGTAGACAACAATGGTTTAATATTTTTCGTAAGGCACGATTCCCGACCATTGGCGACGGTATAAAGTGACCCGAACAACTGCTGTCTCGCAGTGGATACCCAACCTTGGTCGTCGTTTAGCCCAACTCGAACGGATTGCGCAACTTGATTCTCTCAATGACGTCGAGGTTTGGCTTGGCGGGCTGTTTTATCCGGAAGCGTATGTCACAGCCACGAGGCAGGCAGTGGCACACCGCAAGAAATGGTCCCTCGAGACTCTCGATCTGAGGCTCGACTTGGAGCAAATCCAAGATCCCGAAGCTTTCATTGTGGATGGTAAGGTATTGTATTCCACGGTCTTAGTTTGTAGCTTATATCATGATAGGTCTCATGCTGGAAGGAGCTGCTTATTCCGGCAACCATTTGTCGTTGAATAACGGGCAATCTGTCCGGCTGGGCCCGTCCCAGCTACGATGGGTGCAAGTGGAACCATCTGATGACGCTACAACTTCAACGGTGAACCTCCCCGTATACCTTAATAACGACCGAAGCGACGTATTATTCACCGTCAACCTTCCATTCGAGGAGGTTGGGAGTAACTTGGTTGCAATGAGAGCAGTGTGCCTCACCGCTGGCGGTTAGATAATTTATGGACAACAGCATGATAATACCCAGATACAGATACAGTCTTACGAGCTTTCAAGACATCACGTCATTTCTCATCAGTCTTCCTGCTATCCTCATCATTTTTGCTACCAGACATTGTTAAACTGGAGAAAAGCGAAAGTTGAGCCCTATCAAAAATTATCAACCACCTGTTTCAAAGAGTCCAAACTTGATCTTGCCGTTTATAGTCACGAAGCTTTTCGAGCATTTGAATCACTTCGTCTTGATCTGACAATGACATGTCTCCACCAGGAAGATTGGCAGCCAATGCTTTGGCTCTTGTCAATATCTCTTTGAACTCATTTGTCTGCGCCTAGATGAGAATCTGGACTTTCGTACTCAAAGTAGTCACTTGCAGAGTTCAGAAGAGCCTGCTTGGATGCATGGCCGTCTTGCTTTTGGCTCGTCTCTAGCACGTCCACCAAAGCTGGCAGCAGCGAACTGAACGTGGCCATAAACAGCAGCGAGAGGACGAAGAAAACTCGGCGGATATAGTGACTAAACTCCGACAATGAGTAGCGAACAGCGACGGTTTACCATTAAAGTACCCGCTACCAGTGCCAATATTGGACCAGGATTCGATGTGGTCGGCTTATCACTGTCTTTGTATCTGACGTTGACGGTGGCCGTGTATTCATCAGTGAATCTATCAACGGCCGTCCCGCCTGTGATCACATACTCTGGCGAAGGATCAGACGAAGTTCCTCTCGATGCATACAAAAATATTACAACCCGTGTTGCACTGTACGTTCTACGATGTCATGGAATCCAAAAATTCCCCTCCATGAGCATGCATGCGCATAACGAGATTCCATTCGGCCGTGGATTAGGCTCTTCGGGAGCCGCTGTAATCGGAGGAGTTCTCTTGGGAAGTGCCTTAGGGAACCTCAAACTCTCTGTGTCCCGAATGTTGGACTTTGCTTTGATGGTCGAACGACATCCTGATAACGTTACTGCCGCATTAGTGGGCGGTTTCGTGGGCTCCTATCTTCGCGAGCTAAATAGCGCCGCAACAGAGGCAGCTTCTGTACCGCTCTCAGAAGTGTTACCCGAATACCCTCCAGATGCTGATGAGAATTGGGGAAAAGACCCCCCCATGCCGCCCTTAGGCATTGGCCATTTCGTGAGATTTGGCTGGGCGAAGGAAGTCCGCGCTCTAGTTATCATACCGCGTTTTGAACTTAGCACTGCTAAAGCTCGAGATGTGTTACCACTAACTTATTCTCGGAAGGACTTGGTTGGTCTTTCAGGAAACTACTTGTATACGCCATCTGACTGGTCCGACTCAGGTTTTCAACATGCAGCGATTAGCTGTTTTGACTACAGCATTGGCCCAATCACCTCCTGATCCAGAGCTGACATATGAGGCGATGAAGGACCGTGTGCACCAACCTTATCGCAAAGAATTGGTATAATCTGTCACCCCAGGTTTCATCTCTTTTTAAAGTCTCGATCTTATAGGTACCAGGTCTTCCTGAAGTGACCTCGGCCATTACGCCAGTAACCCATGACGGTTTGCTAGGCATCTGCCTCTCGGGCGCTGGCCCTACCATCCTTGCCCTCGCCACTAAAGGGTTTACAGAGATTGCCAAGGACGCTAGACGTATATTCAATAAAAAAGGCATCGAGGTGGACTGGAAGGTGCTAGATATAGCTGGTGGAAGCATAATTACCGAAAACTAGAAAGGATTCTTGTTTCGAGAGTCTTTATATCGGCCACCTTCAATTGGCCAAAATTATCTCAGGAGTATTGATAATGCATAACCAGTTCATAGAATGACACAAATATATCCCGAGGGTATTACAGTACTTTAGCCCGTAACTCCGCATTTGCAATGAGGGTAATATAAACGGTTTACATGCCTCGAGCTCCTTTGATTGTTATCGATTTGGACGACGTGCTGTGCCAGACTAACGCTGCGGCGGCGAAATGTACGCGTATCTTGAAGGTCGAGTCGGGAAGATCGATACTAACAAAACAACGGCGTGAAGGGCATAATGAGGTATTTGGGACGCGCATGGTGTTGGACGATTTTCATTGTGAGCGTATTAATGGGCGTATCTCAAGAGCAAGATAGCTGAATATGATACGAATGCAGATTATCACTGGTGGCAGGCGAGGTTGAATATCTGTTATGTCCAGTACTTTACTCAATAAGTCTCTCTTACAGAACCCTGGCTGGGGTGAGCCATCGCAGGCAATTGCCAAAGCGCAGATGTTCTACGCTTCGGTTGATTTCCTCCAAGCATCACTACTTCCTCGTGCTGAGAAGGTCTTGCAAACACTTAGAGCGATGGGATTCCGCCTTGCCATACTGACGTCACGAAGCGTCGAACTCCGTAAGCAGACCACGGCATGGATAAACAAGTGGTTGCTTGGTGAGACATTTCCTTCTGATGCTAGTCACTACTCTGATCTCAGTAGGGGTCTTCGAGAGTATACATTTTACTGGTGACTTCGTGACTCCAAAGGGTAATGATGATGAAGTTATGAAGAAAAGGCGGCTTTCCAAGGGCGACGTCTGTACCACTATGACTGGTGACAATAAGTTGAACTCACATACTCTTATTCAGATATGTCGAGAACTAGGTGCCTGTCTGCTGATTGACGATTCGGTGGAGAATGTGCTCGGGTGTGCAAATGGTCCGGCAGGACCAACGCCAGCCTTATTGTTTGGCGACTACGAGTGGGGTAAAAGGTCCTCGAGTGCCGAGACAACTGAAGACATGATGAGCTTTAACCAGCGTCAACAGCACGAGCTAGCATTAGGTCGAAGTCCGGAGTGGTGGAAAGAAGACACAGTACATATCCCTGAGGGCATCTGGAGAGTCAAGGATTGGCCAGAGGTACTGTTGTGGCTACAAATATCTGGCAAAGACATCGTGAATACATAGGATGCCTGACAGGTCATCCAGTATGGTGTTTTTCGACTACAGATTCGCACCCGGTGGTCCGAAATGTCATGCGGCCTGAACTAAAATCCAACATAATAAAGAGTCAAGAAGTCTCTACCTGGAGTAAGACAACAGATCACGTTTTTGTGATGACAAGCTTCACATACTATCACTCCCCTATGCTTTATTGTTTGCAGTTTCTCGTCTTTTTTCGTCATCCCATCGTGCTTTTATTAGTGCTGCACCTTCCGCTCGGGATGCTAGGTGTGGTGGTAAGAGTTGCCTCCGAGCTGCATAGGCTGAGGTCCCCAATTGTTCCTCTGTTCGAATTACCTAAATGTAGGTTGAGCATTTGATATCAGAATACAAGCATAAGTGCGTACTGATCCAATGGCCAAGAAGAATGAGAAGGTAGCGGCGCTACTCAACATGTATTGGGACAAGGTAGCCAGGAACCCGCGGGGCCCTGCTCCTGTTCTACAAGAATGTTACGCGATTTCTGACCAGACTACAATATATCTAACCTGAGTATGCTGTACGACCCAAAGATGAATCCAATTGTCAAGCCGACGCCTCCACCCATGAGGGCACCCATTCTGCCGGAATAAGCTTGGGGCGGTTCTCTGCAATATACAAGTTAAACCCGTACTTTACTTAATGTGGATTTGGTTTGAAGGAAGTAATGTGAATATATGTAGAGCTAACGTTAGATGATGAACATACACTTCTGCCAAACGGAAGGCTCGTTTGTCTGCACACGCTGCATGGGACCAAGTGAAGAGAAAGCACGGTTCGGCAAGAACCGACATGTCTGCTTTTCATTTACCTCCAGCAAACCTAGCACAAACAAGTTAGTTCATTGCTTCTCAGCAACAATTAGTTGCTAATTCTGCAAACAGTCAGAGCAAATCAACGAGACTTGTTTCATGTCGCCTCTCTTCGCGAACAACTAGATGTCCTACTTCGTACTTCGTTTGGTGAGAGAGCGAGTTCTGCGGCGTTCACAATAAATTTCTCACGTATAATCAACAGGAACACGTTGGCTGTTGCGTTGGGATAAGGAAGTTGAGCTTTTTTCCAAGCTGGCGTACTTTGGTTTGACAACACGCTATGGTACGCAATGTAATAAGTAGCACCACCACCAACTTATTACCCCTTATTTTAGCTTCCCAAACTCTGGGCGAAGAGTATACCGACATCTGGCCTTATTCATCGAAGTCTATGAGACTTTCCCGAAAGGTGAGCTCAGGCGTATCTCGAGGCCCTTGTCGCGATCCAAGCATTCATCTAGGTTCACTCGGCCTTGATCCTCTTCAGCACGTTACCGCCCTATTTGATGAGTCGTCTGGTTCCTCGATTGAACGAGTCGTTGGCCGGGTCTCGTCTTGCAATGCTGTTGCATCTGCCGACAGCACTGGATATCCTTTCGGAAATAAATCTGGCTCTTTTTTACTTTCGCGGCACCTATTATGACCTAGGAAGTAGAGTGCTCCGAATACGCCACGTCAGTCCATGATACTAGTGTACATGCATCCTCACGGCAGCTAATCCTGCACGTTAACAGATATCAACTATACCGCCCAATCCGAATGTGACACCCCCATCATATTCACTTCTGGGATTCATGCTCGCCATCAGACTCGCGTATCGTCTTATAGTGTCCACCCGGTCATTATTATCAATTGATACATCTACAAGTATACCCAAGCTTGGAAAACGACCTATGCACCATGCTTCTCCGGAAGAGCCCGCCATAGATGCGCGAGCTGTATCGTCTATTCTTGCTACGGTTTCCATGGAAGAGAGTGAGACCATCCCAGCTGAAGAGGACGAACGTACCGCACTGCATATATCTGCCCTCTCTACTGAGGACCGTGATACTCGTCGATGCACGCTGTGCTTAGAAGAACGGACATCGACTTGCGCCACGGAATGCGGGCATCTTTTCTGTTGGACTTGTATCTTTGGCTGGGGGAGGGAAAAGGTAGAAGCATCATATAGACCATCGCTCACTTTTCCACTAAAAGCGATATTTTCTAGTCTGAATGTCCGCTATGTAGGCAGTCACTCACCCTTGCTCGTTTGTTGCCAATATACAACTTGTGACATGTCCACTATGACCCAAACCGGGCTATTGTAATAAATTTACCTTCGCGGACGAAGACGAATACTTCAGTATGTAAAAGTTGAAGACTCGATTTAGACAAGCTCAGTGATACATTAATTAGCTGTTTTCTCTGTGTATGCGTCACACTACCTGACGGACCTAAAATACGGCCATTCCCCTTAATTTTTGAGGACGAAACAAGGAGCAACCACACCTTTCCAGTCTCGACCTCGTAAACCCAACCGGTGATATTAGCATTGTCCACAAGAAGGGGGTGCTGTTTCAAGTATTCAACATCGGACTGGACGCTAGGCTCGAGGTCGGGGAAAGTCAAGAAATCGATGGATTCGACCTCTTTCGCTTGTTCAGGATGTTTAACCTATTCTCAATCTCATATTAATTGGTTGCAAGAATCTCGACTTCAATTTACCTTCAGCTGGGACCGGAATTGCTCAGACGTGAAGGTTAGCATCCCGCATCCCGTATGGTGGAAGACGGCGATCTCGTGGGTCCCCAGCAGATGCTGTGAAATTAGGATAGAGCGAACCGCATCACGGCTTTGATCCCAAGGAACTCCATCAGTGTAGGCCTATTCAATCAATTGGGTTGCTCACGGCGACTTACGCTGATCCACCTGCATTGCGAATGACATGCGCATCTCCTTCCTTGAGCCCAAGTGATGCAGCTGGGCTATAAACATAGAACTTGAATGGCGGCGGAACGCGACTGTAATAATCGCTTACTCGATGCGTGCGTCCATGCAAGTTACTTGATTTGTGGTGAATACAGATGCAGCTTATGATGAGAATGGTATATTCCTGTGGTTCTGCTTACCGATGACAAGCTGTGCGTTAAGTTATGAGTGCTTTTACCGCCAAAGAAGTCAGAATTACATATGCTCATAACACACCTTCTTACTAGGAAGCAACGCTAGACCTCCAAGCTTTCGTTCTTTAAAGTCTTTGACATACTCCTCGTTCGCAACAGGGAAAGCCTTAGCGATGGTCATGATAAAGCAGCTTTGGGACCACGGTCCACAACTTAGCATTTAATAGGATTCATTTCCCAGGACATGGTTCTGAATCTGCAAATGACGTTCGATGGCGTGATGTGCTGCTAAGGCTGTTTCATTTTTGCCACTGACAGGTGTAACCTAGCGGCCCTAAGCGACATAAACGTGAGTACATACTGCAGCCCAGATTGAAAGAAAGCGTCTTCTACTGAAGCTAGCGAGTTATTATTCAAGCCACTACCAGCAAACGAGTACAACCTATGCCAGTCCACCTTGTTGCAAAATCTCACCCGTGGTTACTGTATCTAGAACTGTGTTTCGTGGTTTTGAGAAACCACCACTGAAGTCCAGTCGAAGGAGGAGGCGTTCCACATGTCGCCTCGTCTCTCCGAACCCGTCGTACGCTTCCGTTCTCACGCCCTTCGGACGCACCAATGATGGAAATGTCGCAGACGTGGAGCTCATCATAAAGGAACGCGTAGAAACGTCCCCACCTAATGCAAACGGCTGTGAGATCATGAGCGATAGCTGTTCATAGAATGTGTCTAGCAGCGTTGTCACTTTCTATAAATTCGGCATCAGTGCTGCGTCCAATGTAGTCATCATGAACATACCTCATTAATCTTCTTCATAGTCTCCCACCTCTCTCGAACCATCTCTCCAACACGGGCACCGCCACCGCCTGCTAGGCTGCCTTCGAAGAGCAATGGTGGAAGAACGTCGCCTCCCCACCTTTCGATTTGTGCCACAAACTGGTCGCATGACTCAAATATTGACCTGAGTGTAGACGATAATAACGGTTGTGCAATGAGTGTGTTGTTGAGAAGATGGTTGAGGTAGGCGTTGTGAAGAAACCGGAGGGTGTTAAAATCGAGGTGCCCTGTTCCGGGTGGATCGCGTCCTGTTTGGGCATCAGGGCTAGCTGGTGTAGCATGGCTGTCCTTGGGCTGTGTGCCCTTGAGCTGGGTTTTTAGCCTGACGTACTCCTCATCGACTACGTCGCACCAAACGTATTCCATCACAGCTTCCAGGAACCAATTCATAGTTCGTGCGCAACCCCAGCCACATCTCAAGAGCCTTTCTCTAACTTCTCGATCTTCTTCAGTGCCACCTTCGCCTGTTCCTGTCCATCGTCGACGAGCCCGCTGCGCATTTGATAACGACACCCAAGAATCTAACATTCGAACGTGTGTTTTCCGAATTGTCGACAAAAAGGCAAACAGAGAGTTGTAGGATGCGAGGGCAGCTGGGGTAAGGAAAAGGTCTAACGGCCATGGTAGCGTATATGTCAACGTGAGCTGCGTGCCCAAGAGCATATCGTCAAACGCGGCTTGTTGTGCCTGTACGTTTTCAGTAGGTCGAAGAGAGGGCAACAGCGGACGGAGAGGCCCAGTGGGCAAGATGAAGCGGAGGCGAGTAAGGGTAGGATCAAGTTGGGCTGATGTGCCCAAAGATGCACGCAACATGGCTAAGTGCAAATCTTGCTCGCGAATCATTTGACTATGTCGCGAAGATGGATTCAACATCATTCGCGACGCTTTGAGTCGTTCAAATTCTCTGAAATTAGCATTATTACAAGAGCTAAGGTAGATTAATTCCGTGACTTACCGGATGAGCGCAAGACTAAACTCCCCGTTTCGTAGTAAAAAATAGTCTGCCCTAATTATTACAATGCTTCAGTTGTCTTATGAATAAAAGATGGAAAGTACTAACAAGGACTCTACGGCATCCTCTACGTCCTCTCGGGTCAGGACATTGAGCCATAACCATTCGCTGATGTTGTTTCTCACGTCGCCGATGACACGTTCGAAACGGTGTCTATCCTGTGGGTAGACACCATCCAGTAATTTTGCATGTTCAATCGCCATGCTGCGTGGAAATTGTCTCGATTTACGCGCTGCTTTGACTGTGGCGACTGCGCGACCGGCGTAGAGAATGGACTCACGTGTCTGGTCAGAGACGCATGATGGTATTGCGCCATCTTGCAACATGTATGTTGATGCAGAAGTGGACGAAGATGTCGAGGATTCGACAGCGAGAGGAAACACCGATGAAACGGTACCATGGATGAGGAATGCGGAGAGATCTGTTGACCATAGCCGTTGTACCGCAATGGAGACGCGGGAGAAAAGAGATGAAACAGCATGAACGCCTGACCCAGCACGTTCCAAGAGGAGATCAATTAGTGGTCCTGGAGGCCATTCTGACTGCTCGCCCAATCGATTAACCAACAACTCGAGAGCCTTAAGGGGGGCATCCCATCCAGCAAATATGGCTCGAATAGACGAGACGGGAACAAAGGAACCTTTGCCTACAAACGCATCATCTCGCCCAAGAATTCTGCATTCAGTCTCCACAACCAAAGATTCATACTCACTCTTCAGAATGGAGCTGAGAGTAGAACACAAGGCGCAGATGTACCTGTTTTTGGAACCGAGGGCCGAAGAGCAAAACGAGCGAACACGTCGATAACGGTGTGCAATTTGAGCAAGGGCTTCAAGGGCTTGTTGCTCACCGGGATGGAGCAAAGGAGTAAATGATGGATTGATAGACGACCCTTGGAATAATGATGAATCATGTCCAGCAAGGACGAGAAGGAGTTCGGCGATCATGGGACTACGAAACGCGTCAAGATGAGGTAGACGTAACTGTAGAACTCCAGTCCGAGATACACGGTAGGAAATGATCGTTTAGTGGCTCATAATAGAGGTAAGAGAGAAGCTGTCAATAAATATCGTCGCGACCAGACGCCTGGTCCGTCACGTGTTACTACTCCTCATCCATCGTCCACCACTCCTTCGAAACTTCATGGAACTCCAGGAAGAAAGTATGGCAGTGCTGCAGGAGTTAGATGGCAGCACTCCAGGCCCAGATGGAGCGGCAAAACCAAGCGACGGCTGCGCACCAGGAGCAGAGGAGTGCCAGGTCAAAGCCTTCAAACAGCAAACGGGTGCCTTAGAGGACAAGGTTACTAGCCTATAGCACTTGTTAAAGAAGGTGCACTGATTGGCCGCTCGGGTTCGTGATTTCTAGGCCCTAAGGCTCCAGTTCTTGTGGATGAGACTGGCTAATTTATGGAATGGCTAGGCTTACAATTTTGAATGTCATGAAGGATGCCGTCAGTTTGCTGTAGTGCTTTTCTTGCATAGTGAAATACCGCCTGTGGGTCCATACATATCATTAATGTGTTGTTCACAAGCTGATGGTTGCACCAGGATCCCCCTCAGTTAGAAAATGCTAACAACATTACAGCACTCGCCCCAGAACAGGCTACAGCATACTGGGAAAGGTATGAATTTGGGCAAGAGTTTAGGGGACAGACTTTCCAAGATCAACTACAAGCAATTGGATGTGAAGTTGGCTGCACTGTTTGCATTAATTACATGTGATATAATAGATTGGCAGGGATTTAAGCTGGTGCTGTACATGGCAAGGGGGCTGTCTCACAGATCTGTCAGCATAAACAATGACTTGGGCTTGTATGGACATCATATCCCATAGTGGCAGCGGTAGCCACACCAGTCCCCAACTCTCAGTTTAAAATAAGGAGAGAAATTGGTAATATTGTCTCAGGGGCCCCTTTTCACATTGTATTTATTGCTACCATGCCCAATGTAGCTGCAGATTGCATTGTCAATCCCTTGAACATTACAGCTTTGCTTCAACACATGTAACAGGATGGAGATGTATTCATGAATTTGGATGCTTGTAATTACAGTGTGAAAATACAGAAACAGGGTCAATAAAAATGGTGAGATACAAGACATCAACCACTTGCAAATTAAATGGATTTTTGATAGCAGAGGTCAGTGAGGATTTATGCATTGTGTTAGATCCCTGAGATCTAACACCAGAGCTCTGAACCTTCGGACCTCCGAACTCCGAAGTAACTATTATGTTCTGTTTTAGTTCTTGTTGTTTACCTCTTGAAGTATAATTCTCTTTCACGACCCAAAGTAGAATACTTGTACCTCTCTCGATCTGACCCTCCGATCCTATTCCGAACTCCGCTTGTTATACGCCCCTTATATCCTTCTTG